>JAVKLF010000100.1:7311685-7324585 GCA_034783495.1 Millerichthys robustus
GTGGTGTGGAGCAGGGTCGGTGGAGAAGCACCTACTGTAGCCACAGCTGCCCTGGGGCAGGCTGACTGAGTTGAAGCTGCCATGCACCAGCGCCACTGGGCCCTCTGACCACCACCAGCAGGCAAGGCGGGTGAAGTGTCTTGCCCGAGGACACAATGACTGAGAAGGATGGGACGGGCAATCGAACCGGTCACATGACGACTCCCCTAACCACACTTCCACAGCCCTAGAAACCCTTGCATATTCTCTTTATTTAGCTAATGTGTTTTTTTTATATCAATATGCAGAGACTGCACTGAAAATGACATATTTTATACCTGCAGTGAATATAAGGATGCTATTTTCTTACCTGCAAGAAAATGGAGCACTCCGACACCCAAAGTTGGGGTGAAGCTGCGACAAAGGAAGGCACAGACCCCTACAAGACCACTGAGAAACACCAGTGCCAGTGACACCAAGGGCAGGAGAAACTGGGACCTCCACAGGTCTGGAAAAAAGACAATAACTGAGATGATGTGGAAATAGCTAATAAAAAACAAACTTGCAGAATATTTAAACGCAACATGTATTTAAAAATGTCTTAAAAACAAAGTGTTTACCATAGGCTAAAAAAAGATCAGGTATTGCATATAATTTGGATATAAAGTAAAAATAGTAAATTTGATGCCACATAATGTAAAGTCAACATTCAGTGGTTCACAGTAGGCAGAAGCTTTTTAACTCAAAGAAATAGATCAAACAAATAGTTCCATTTTATTTTATTTTTGTAGTATTTTCTCAATAAGACACCAAACATTTGAAAGTTATTATTGAAAATCTCCTATCATGGAATTTGGAACAAATGTTTCTTTAAAAAACAGCATGAAGTCCCAGATGAAAGAGAAGTAGTGGAAGTAGACTCACATGTTCTCAGCAGATCTTCATCACTTTTGTCGTTTCCAGGTGGTTTATACTTTGGGACGAATTGCTGAGAAAGGGTGAAGCTCACACAGCTGGTCTCCATCTTGGCATCTAAAGAACACAAAGACAACACGCATCTAGCTGAGCTGCTTGCTTCAAATCTCACGGGCACTCTTTTCACACATCGTAGTGTCTTATCATCAGAAAACAAACAGAAAACTGTATTTAAAGCTGTCTCTCTTCCCTTATTCATAGTGAACTCAATATTTACATTTCAAAATAAATATAATAAATAAATCTACAGTTTAAAGTTTCACAAAATGCATCCTTTATTTATGATTTGCATATAAAACTTAACTTTAAACAAAAACAAAGTGGGTGTTGTCTAGATAAGGAAGGACAGGTGTAGCATTTAGACAGTAATACCTGGTGGTTTGTACCAAAGTGAAAGGCTGGGGACCTGGATGCACCTCCACCACAGTCCCAGAGTGCCATTCAGATAAAACATGGTTTCATTGTAGGTCTTCTCCTCAAAGTCACTGTTAATAAATTTGATTGCAAGCTCTGTCAGGTTGATACCCTCTTTGGGCGGTGGGCTGCTGTACTGGAACCAGTGCTGAGTTCCCACAGCCACAGAGAGGTAGACTGAGGCCAGCAGGCTCAGAACTGAGCCGATAACCAGAGCTGTAGCATATCGATTATCCACCATGGTTTTAGACAATTACACTCATAGAAAAGAAAAGAAAACAACAACTCAGTGTAGGTGTGTGAAGCAGCCTGGGTTATGTTGCTACAAAAATGTCCACTTGTTTAGGCACTGGATCATGTTAGGCACTGTCGGTGTGCAGAGTTACAACATCCGGACTTTAAAAACGTAATTTTGTTCAGCTGTTGCATCTGAAAATCCGTCCCAAAGACATAGGCAGAGGCTGGAACCTGTCAAAAAAGGTAGGCACAAAAAGGTAAATATTAATTTGGCTACTAGCATTACGTTTTATACTGACGCTAGTTACCTATATATGCGTAAGGGCTTTTGATTAAAATATGTTTTGTTTAAAACGTTAATAAAAACTGACCAGGTTTCCGAATATATAGAGTGAACTTGCTTAGTTAGCTAGCTAGCTAACGTTTTATCCCCTCCATGTAATAACAACGGCATAATTATTGACACATTTACTAAAAATTGTGCCCAATATGTTTCAGTAATAAAAAAAATAAAATCTCCATGATGAAATAAACTCACTTATAACAACCTTATTTCTTCAGCCCATTAAACTTTCGACAGACACTCGCCGTAGTTCATTCTTTTTCTTTTCAGTTTAATGGTGGCGTTTGTATACAACGTCTTTGAGCAGTACCGCCACCTACCGGACAAAAAGTAGAACGCAAGCCACTCCCTCAAAAAATCCTTAACAGACAAGACAACGAAGCACGTTTCCATTTAAAACAAGTTTCTTACATATTTTTTCTTTAAATTATTTACTTTGCAATCTAAACCGCAGTCTTCTGGATAATAAACTAAAATCAAAGCAAATGACTTTTCAGGTCAGTGCAACTATAACAGTCATGTCCTCCAGTTTATATTACAATCATAAATGAAACATCCAATATTTGCTTCTTTTAATTGAGCTTTAACAGCTGAAATACTTGATGCTAAAAAACACAATTTAATTTCAGCAATGTACAACTGCTGTAATTTTTAAATAAAAGTCTAATTACTGTTTTACAGTACTGATTCCAGAAATGGAGGGAGGGGTGCCTACATAAAATATAATTACAAAAACAAAACATAATTATTTTGGAGGAAAACAATTAAGTGTGTTTATTAAAAGGCATGTGCGTTAAAATCTTAAAGCACATTCAGTGTTTGCAAACCTTTCTGAATAAACAAAAGCTCCAGTCTCAACTGTTGTAAAAATGTTACTCTAAACACCCATTTCCCAGAGGAGGATTTAACATAAGAAAAATATGTTCCCTGGGTTACACAATGTGATAAAAATGTGATTAAATAACTTTTATTGTCAACAATCCTTTTAAGAGATAGGGAAAAATAGATTTCGCACAAAATCAGTGAGGTAGGAAAAACTAGAATTTAAGGTAAATTGGTACTATATCCCCTAAAATAACCCTTTTTTTTACATAACAGTTCAAAATAAATTAGGCACACATCGAGTTTTCAAAACGAGCAATGATTTAAGGCCTGTACATGAAGACTAAAGTGCAAATTGATTCCTTTTGTGCAGCGGAGCGTTTCCTTGAACATCATAGTAAATCCTCTTTAACAAACAGTCGTCGGTGGTGTTTAGATTTAGAGTGGACCGTTGCATTCAGGATTGGGGTGTTGGTGAACTCCACAGTACACGGCTGGGAGCCACACTGGGCCCCTTCCAGCTCCAGGATGGTCACATTGTTGGGCGTGGAGGTCCTGAGGATGTTGGAGGGGACAAAAAGAGTCACCTGAGGGCCTCGGGCTGGCCAGTAACGACCTAAATTAAAACCATTAATCCAGATCTGCCCCTAAAAAACCCCAGAAAAAAACACAAATTATTCTATTTAGTTAATTTAAAAAACATAAACATATGGAGGAAAACGATCAATAAAATTTTTCAAAGAAATAATAATTTTTCCCCCTCTTTTTAATTCACAAAACATTCAAGGTGTTTTTTTGTTCCACTCTTTTTGTTGTTTTGATCAGTTTTGGTCAATCTAAGTGTTTTATATGTGTCACGTGCCTTTCTCCAGTTGGGCAGTTTGACATAAGTGTCCTGAGGGAGGTCTGGGACTCCGTCAGGGATTATGAAGCTGCCCTCGTAGAACGTAGGAGGGGACAGAGCAGCAGGCTGAGGTGGATCTGTCTCAGTGTGTGCTCTATCTCTCAGCAGGCCCTGGCTGACTGCTTCATCAATGCTGAGGCTGTACATCGTCCAGCCAGACAGAGGGACTCCCCCGAGAGTTAGATTGGACACCAAACCCTGGGAGAAGAAAACCAGAAACAAAAAAAAAATCTAAAGAATGCAACAAATCTTCTAAACAATGGTAAATTCCAATCAGGTGTGTGTTAAATTTTAGATTTTAGCTGTTAATAAGACCTTGAAGTCATTGATGTCTTTCCCGTAGTTGATTCGACCCATGTTCTCCACCAGCACATCCACCTGACTGCCTGCATTCCCGGTCACGTTGATGGTTATGACTTTGTTCCTCTCAAGGATTCCAACAGCCAACTGGAGTAAAACAAAAAAACATATACACAAAAGAAAAACATTAGAAATTCAGACACAGTGTGAAGGGACAGTTGGGGGTACAAAAGAAAGGAACAATTGGATGAACATCTACAACTGATTAACTTTTGAAGTCAACCCAATTCAAGATGGCTGCCACAGCTAAATGTCTTTTGTCTACACAAAATGGCTCTAGCCCAATGAGTTTTTCAAATATTGAGCTACTATTTGGTAGTAGCTGAGAGTTGTTTACAACATACACTCCAAGCCTTAACAAATCATGCCAGGTCCGGTGACATCTTGGGACAGGGCGTGAGTTCCAGAATAATGTTAATTTCAAAGTTTGACCAAAACTGCTGCAACTGCCTCTTTTTGCCTCATATAATGATCCAGTTTAAAACTCTAGCATGTAAGGTGGTGGGTGACATGTGTTTCTTCAAGGAATGTTTGCTTTTTTTTCATTCTTACAACAATGAGCGAGACTCACCTTGTTTATGGACACATACGCTCTATCGTGGACCCCGTTCAACGGTGAGGACAGAGGAGTGGGTCTGCTGCAGTTAACGGGCAGCATCGTCCTGTACAGCACAAACCCAAACGCCTGGAGGTCCGACAGAAATGCATCAATGACAAGAAAAATTTTAATGCAAGGTAAAAGACAAAATATCCGAAGGATACCTGATTTAAATCTACGAAGGTCTGCGGGTAAATGCTTTTAACAGGACCGGAGAAAGACAGTATCTCCGTGGCGTCTGACAACATCTGCAGCTGCAGGCAACAAAATTTACATATTTCACTATTAGGTCTTCATGATCTGTATAGTTGTCTTTAGATAAAGGGAATACCTTGGGAGCAAAATGATTTTAGGAAATTAGAAAGTCATTAACTGCTTACCTTCGTCATTTTAACAGCACCGTACGCAAACTTCGGTGTTGATGGTGGAACTGGTCCCTCCGGTATTTTATTGTACTGTTTTAAAAAGACACAAAAGTCACTCCAGATAACACCAATGTAGTAAAAGTATTCTTTATTGAATTTAGCATCCCTTAAAGGAATGCATAGTGCCTGATGCCTTACATGCAAAGGTTTTAAACAGAAATCATGCTCTGTTGGTGGGGATGACTCTCAGCTACTACCACACCAAATTTTAGCTCCAGGTTTGCAAAAATGGCTGAGTTAAAGCCTTTTCAGTCCTGTAGCAACCACCTTGAATCTAGTTGTTGACAAATATCCAATGAGTACTATCTGAAAGTTTCACTGAAATCTGACCAGTGGCTTGTGAGATATTTTGCTAACATACAAATAAGTGAAAACACAGACAGCAACAGCTTTCAGCTGATTAACACGCTATTACAGTTATTTTTTTAAACCAAATGTTTGTGTTCTGACCAAACTGATGACGTCTCGAATGGCGAAGTATTTCTCCGTCAGGTCTCCCGCCTCCGTCAGCGGAGCGTCGTAGTCGTAGCTCGTGGGCTGGGCGGCGTACGGTGAGTTGGCCCCTGGGAGTTATTTTGACATGCGTTGGGTCTAGCAGCAAATGTACACCTTGGAAAAAATGTTAACTTTACTGCTTTATAAAAAGGTCAACTCACCATTCCAATATCCAAAGTTTGATCCACCAATGAACATGTACCTGTGTGAGGAAGAAAAGCAGAACTTGAATGTAACGTTTCAGACATTTTGCTAAAAGTCTAATTCTGACCAAAGACTAAAGTGGATTAAAGCCAGTTTAAAAGTTAATACATAGATATTTTGTAAACACTGTCACTGCTTTACATCATTATTTACATCCATCTTAGGGTTATTTGCAAGAGAAAATAGCAGAAGCAGCTAGCTGTAGCTTTTGCAGCAGGGATATCATAGTTGTAATGAAATAGTAGCTAAATGCAAACTTAATGGTGAAGCAAAGTTTCGTGAAACAGTGTTTGCATGAATCACCATGTTATTTTTAAAGGTGGAGTTATTTTAAAGTGACAGCTAACCCTTTTGGTCTTAATCTTTTTCAGACAAGCCATTAGCTCATCAAAGTTTGTCCAAACTCAATTTATCCAAATATGGTCATTCAAAAAGCTATCTACAACAGGTAAGATGTTAACACTTCATAACTTTTCTACAGAACACCACTTGAACAGATCTGAACTATTTCCTTGGAACAGGTTTGCAAAAAAAGCTTCAGGTGATTGGCAAAGATCAAAACATTGTCTACTGAATGTGAACGTGAGGACAAAGGTTCTTCTATCAGAACGTTATGTCGTAACACCATGAGCAGTGTTTATGTTAAGATCTTATCTGCACACATCAGTGAATCTAAACTCGCCGCAGAAGTCTACACACTCACAGGTTGACATTGGCCCCCATGGACAGAATCTGGTTGAGCGATTTGGCCACTGAAGCAGATGATATGACAGAGTGAGGGGATCCCCAGTGGTCTAGCCAACCGGTGTAAAACTCAGAATTCACCTGCAATGAAAGAAGAAGCTCAATCATAATATATTCAAAATGTTCAATATTAAGAGCCTAATTAAAGACTCTGTATTTAAAAAAAAAATACACAACATCTGTCATTGTTTTAAGTCATTTAATTTGAAAAATGAATTGTTTTGGTCTAAACTTGAAAATAACATCAATCTCAATGGATTAGTCACAGAGGAAGAAGCTTACCAAAGGTCCATTAGGTTCAGCGTGTCGCTGCGCATCAAAGGCAGCGGTTACATTTGCACCTGCAGAATGATAAGGCAGGAATGACTGTAGATTTATTGGTACAAATTCTTTGTGACTTCTGACCCATCTAAACCGAGACACGGAGACAATGCAGACAGAACAAGCAGTCAAATTCTTTAAAACCTATATGTCAAACTGGTTTTTCTGAATACACACGTATCTCTGGTTTTTCTTGTTCAATTTACAGGACTTCATATTTGACGCGTCATTCATTTAAAAAACAAAACAAAAAAACAAGCGGTGAGTAAGCACTAACTGACACTCACCAGGCCCAAAATCTACTGTGGCGTACAGCCCCTGTAACGAGCCACACTTCAGGTAGTTCAGCCCCGCGCCGTCCGTTGTGAACAGAACCACTTCGTCGCCCAGGTAAAACCTGAACAGCAAGGTCAGGTGACGCATGTAGTTGTAGTCACAGGCGAAGTAGCTGCCGTATTCATTCTCCACCTGCAAAATAAAAATATGAGCGAGATGTTAGGGGGGTTTTGTGTATCAAAACACAGGCTTAGCGTTTCTTGAATGGAATCATTACTTGTTGCGTTTTATGCAAGACTTTCAGACAAAATCCATCTCATGATGATGAGGGGCAGAGTTATAGCTGTTTTGGGTAAACCTTGTACATAATGTATTGCACAATCTCACGCAATTTAGTGAGCTCTCTGAAGAAGTGACAGAACTCAAAGTATGTGTTGGGAATAATTCAGCTACTACCACACCAAAGCTCAGCACAATATCGATGAAACTGATTGACCTATAGCCATTTTTGTGTTTGCTAACGTTGATTAACTGTGGTGGCCATCTTGAACTACAACAGTTAATTAATTGCAAATGTACACCTGATGATTTGTGTCTGAGAGTTTCATTAAAATCTGTCCAGTGGTTCAAGGGATTTTCTTTTACTAAGAGACAGGCAACGCTGACTGTAATAGTTAATGGCAAAGTTGTAAAAAAAAACCTTGCACAGTTAGTTGGTGCTTAGAGTATGATGGGGGGGATAATACTCAACTACTACCACGTACGTATCACGTTTTTCTTGTTGAGCCATTTTTGGTTTTTCTAAAATCAGTCAGCTGAGGCGGCCATTTTGAGTGTGGGTTCCTTTTATCGGAAATCAGTTCAATATGTCGAGCCAATGATTAGTTTCTGAGACGTTTATTAAAATCTATTCAGTGGTTTATGAAATAATATTTTGCTAACGCTACAGACAAATAAACAGAGAAGATCTTTTCTCCTCTGGTGGTAGGTGAGAATAAACCCTGGTTTGAAATGACGTGACTCTAAACTTACCTGCACAGTGATGATGGGCCCTCCGTTCTGATACAGGTAAGGTTTTATCATTGGAAGCAACTTTCCCATCCATTTATCCACAGCTGCAATGTAATCTGAAACACGCACAAAACCACTGCGTTGTACAATTTCCCGCTAGAGAAAAAGCTGCTCACACTCTGCGTCTCTGCTGCTTACCTGGGTCTGACGAACGCAGCATCACGTTTTTTTTGTTGAGAAGCCAGGCAGGCAGACCGCCCTAATGATGGACGCAAACGGTTACGGTGCATTAAAGCAAAGTGAATCACACAACGTTATCTTCCTGTTCAGTTTCATTGACACTAATGATGTGACTACGCCACAGTAGAATCCAGCAGAGAACTCAAAATGATACGTAAACATGCGATACATCAGCAGAAGAAAAACAAACTAGAACAAACAAAAGAACATGCTTTTTAAAATAAAATATGAATACTGATATAGAAGGAGGGGGGTAAAAAATGGACACAGAATCAAGTCAATAGCAATAATCCCATAATGTGCTTGAGTAAAATCAAATAAACTGCCCTAAAAACATACTGTCGTTTATACAAGTCCTTCAAAAACGTCTCCCAACACTGTTAGAACCAGACGATGGGGAGATAAAAAGAAAAAAATGAAATCTTAGTGGTTCTGTGGCAATGGCTGAAAAACCTTTATTTGACAAAAAAGAATAAAAGCATGTTTAGTCAGATTGACTCACCATGTCCCACTCTGCACATATGTATGGTCCAGGACGAAGGATAACCATCAAACCGATGTCCTGAGCCAGCTTAAGGAAATATTTCACGTCTCTGTCTCCAGTAAAATTATACTGACCTGGAAACTGTTCGTGGTAATTCCAGGGAATGTAGCTGCAAAGTGATCATATAATCTAGATTACCCTAACAATTCATGGAATCTGCTAAAATACATGTCAAATGTTAGGCTAGGCTATCAGTGAATGTGTTTAACAGCGAAAACAAAAATTAACAACTTTTTCATGGAAATGAACAAATAAAGGAGCTAAACTCAACAGAACTTTGCACGAGTCAACTTTCTATCCAACCTACATCTGGACGGCGTTCAATCCTGCCATGTACATTTTAATCAGTCGGTCCTTCCAGTAGACCCGGGGGATCCTGCTGTAGTGGATGCTTCCTGATATGTAACGAAACGGTTCTCCATCTTTAAGAAAGCAGTCGTTCTGATAGTCCAGGCTGAATGATGGAGGGGCTCCAAGCTGCAGATCAACACAAAATTATCTGAGACTAAATACATAAATATTTATGCAAAACTATGTGGAAAAAAATAGTTTGAAATCTGCCTTTTTTTTTGACTATTTCACATTTTTTATAGTCTTTGTGACACACTGCTGGGACTAAAGTGTCTAAAACTCCAACTCTACAAATATTAATTTATTACATTGTTTATTACATCATTACTGTTCTGTGATTAGCTGTGGGAACGTGTTTGAGTTGGAGAGGTGCTGTCCCGCATGAGACAGATATAATAACAAACACATGCAGTGATGTGCACACTGCTGGTGCATTTTGTCTTATCTAAATATAAACGTTCATCAGGAGTGCTGCAGCACCTTCCACACACCTACTTTCCACAAGTAGGTGTTCATCTGAATTTAGGAGCCTTTTTCTGCCCAAATATTCAAAATGTTGCTAATAACATAATAATGTGACTGAAAAGTAACCAAAAATAGATATTTAAATAATAAAGATTAAATAGGGAAATAAAATTATTTACTACAAGCATACGCAAACAATTGAGCGATGACTCAAGATTGTACACAATTCTGTCGTTATCTCACATAATTTTTGAATGTGACAACCAATTATTAACAAATTGGTTTCATCAAAACAAGCAGCAGTTTACCATAAAAGTTAATAATATGTTAGGTCGGAACTAAAGCTCTGTCAGCATTTGTACACATCAGGCTTTGATTTTAGACCTATCAACTACAGATAAAACAGAAACAAAAAGAACAAGCATCTAATCACAACCCCTGCCTTGTTTGTTAGCGAAAAAAGCCTTAAAAAAGAACCATCTTTTCTTCTTTTTTTCTGCTGATTTTAACGTTCCTGTCTCTGCACCAGACTCGGATGTACTCACTGAGTTTCCAGACAGAAGTAGCAGCAGAAGGATCACGTTCAATCTGATCAGAATCATAATGGATCTTCTCATTTAGCCCCTGTTTTATACGCAGACATTTAACCAAAGTTCTTATTACTCAGCTTTAATACAAACACAGCCAGCTAAGGTCCCGTTTACTTCCCTTTGTGTATGTTTTTAATGACAGACATCATGAGTTGCGGAAGTAAAGTCATGGGATTCCGTTGATGCAGTGGCTAATGTTGGTCGTTAGGTGGCGGTGTTGTCCAGCTTTTTCACAGATAGGCTCAGTCATCACTCCACATGCTATACTAGGTAAAAATTTGACTTTATTGGCAGCAAAAAATGTTATTGTATATCAAACATTTGCTCGATGAATTATCGTACATTGTTTAAGAATAAATTCGGTTGTTTTCATGTATTTTTAGTTTCGTATTTTAATAGTTGTCGGTTGCAGTTTTGCCTGCTCACCTCTAGGTGGCGATAACGCCCCGTGCTGTCTGTTGTTGTTAACTTCAACACCGGAAGAGACGCAACGTACACAAACAGCACTGCTAGGTAAAGCTAGGAGCAGTCACACGTGGGTTTGGAAGTTTACTATAGTGTCATTGCTTTTTTTCGTTTAAAAATATGTCAAAGAGAAAGAAAGTCGTAGTAGAGGAGAACACAACTTCCGAAGCAGAAGAAAGGCAGGTCGAGAATCCTCCTGTGGACACCAGGCGGACCCGGAGCGGCCGCACAGTACGCACTCCTGCGGCTCTGCTCGACTCCCAAGTCCCGGTGAGGACACCCAGAAGGACCAGAAGGCCGGTCCTCCAAGAGCTACCGGCGGCGGAACAACAAAATCCGAAAGTTTCGAAGCGGAAACCCGAGAGTTCTGTCGAAGAGTCGGGTCTATCGTCAGAACCGGAGGCAGCAGAGCCACGGAAAGTGGAGGAGGAGGAGGCTTCTACCGCGGTGACAGATCCAACCCAAGGTGGCGGAGACCTCCAGATACCCAAACCTGCACCGGCTGAAACAGTACGTGAGAGTTCAGAAACCATCCCGAAGAAGAAAGCTCTACAGGAACCCAGTACCAAACAGATCCCTCTGGGGAAACCCAAATCAGGAAGAGTGTGGAAAGACAGAAACAAACAGAGGTAAATTGATGATAAGCCTCTTTCTATCTTTACAGTAAACTTTTAAGAATCATAGAAAACTTTATTTAGACATGAAAACAGACATTTATTGTATATTAAGCAATTTAATTTTTTACTGTGTTTTAACCTGACGTGTGATCTTTGTTTTCTCAGGTTCTCTGCTATGGTTCGAGACAAGCCGCTGTGTTCCTCTTGGGAGAAAAAGATGCAGGCCAAGCGAGAAAAGGAACTTGTAAAACAGTTCACCACAAGACTTAAAGAAGAGAAAATTCAAAAGAAGGAGGTAGTGTGACCCAGATGTCCTGGACCTTTGCAACGTTCATGCCGTTTAAATTCTAACCTTTCACCTGGTGCCTTTAGGATAAGAGGAAAAGAAGAGAAGAAAACCTGAGACGCCGTGCAGAGAATGAACGCAAATCTGAGATTGTTCAAGTGGTATGTCAGAACCTGGAATGTGTCACTTTCACATCTGATTGTGGCAAATAGGAGTAAAGTCATTTTCAAATCGAAGAAGAAATGTTAAACCTGTCTTTATCTGTTTTGCAGATCCGGAACACGGCAAAGATCAAGAGAATGAAGAAGAAACAACTCAGGAAAATTGAGAAGCGAGACACGCTGGCTCTGCTGCAGAAGACCCAGACTGAGAAGCAGAATGTGAAAAGCAAAAGACAAAAACATGTGCAGCAAGATCTTACTTAAAAGCTACCTGAAAATAAAATGCTGTTCAGTATTAATGTCTGCATGTTGTGTCTCGGGTGGGCTTTCACAAGACCAGCAAACAAGAAAATATTTAGAAATTATTCATTAGAAAAATCAAATGTAGATTTATTCTGAAACTTCTTGAATTAAATGCCTAATTGATTCAGTACACGCTTTTAATATCAAGCATTTCAGACTCAAAACAGGTCTGGTAGTTCCATTTTGTCTAAGAGACCTCTAACAAGTCAGTTTTTGTCCTGTAACTGTTTGGGGTTTTATGAAAATGTAATTAGCACAATAAATCACTAAAGTATGGGACAATTCTAATAGCAAGCAAGACAATACAACCTGCTCTGAAGCCTTTGTGGTTTATCTTGAGACTTTATAAGAAAGTCATAAAAATACAAGTTTACCTATTTTATGACAGAACTACAATATTTTTTTGTTTTAAACTTGAAGCAGCCAAAATGAAACACACCCCCCGCCTACAGGTGTGAGGTGGAGCGACTGTCAGTGTGGTGCAAGGAGAATAATCTGCTCCTCAACAACTCAAAGACAAAAGAACTCATAATAGATTACAGGAGAAAAAAAACGGACATTACACCACTAATCATTGGGGGAAAATGTGTGGAGAGGGTAGCTGACTTCTGTTTCCTGGGCGTCCACATTGAACAGAGCCTCAGATGGAACATAAACACGTTCGTGCTGACAAAAAAGGCCCAGCAAAGACTGTACTTCCTGAGGGTTCTCAGGAAGAACAACATCAAGGAGAAACTGCTGGTGTCCTTTTACAAGTGCTCCATAGAGAG
>JAVKLF010000100.1:7325123-7344892 GCA_034783495.1 Millerichthys robustus
CAGCAATAACAAAACTGAATGCAATCAAAAACAACCATCGTGAATGATGTGTGTGAGAATGTGGATGTTCAGTTATTTGTTATTTATTCTTATATTGTGTATAAATAGTGAGTTTTTTTAATGTAATTTTTTTTATCAGTTTTATTTAATTAATTTTTTTTAAAAACATATGCACTGACTGGTGGCACTTTTAAATTTCGTTGTTCTTGTAACAATGACAAAAAAGATTTATCTTATCTTATTTCTGACTAAGAGTCACTCTTAAAATGGTAGAACTCTGGTCTTTGTTAATACAAACTAAATTTACATTGTCTCAAAATAATGTAAAGATTACTTTTTGTAGCAGTACTCCGTTTCCATGTTAGCATTCTGCTTTGTCATCGCTCCATCTTACTGTGCATGCAAGTATCTCAGCAACTGTTTATTTTAGAGTTACAGATTTTTTATTTTTTTGGGGGGGGGACTACATTATTAATGGTTATTGTAATTTTGCATTCCTATTTATGAAAAAGTTTATGCCACAGACACTTGAAAGGTCAGATAAAGTGTTTGAAGTTTACAACGTCTTCACTGTGTCACTCAGGATGAGTTAGATGTACCAATAAATTGTAATTGCAGTCTAAAAAGAAAGGTGTCAAGCATGTAAAATAATACCAAAATTTATAATTATTACTAAACTTTTACATTAGCTTAGGAAAGACTTTTCTAAAAAAAAAACAAGTCACATTTGAACTGTCACTTTTAAACCACAAGGCGGTGGTATTTAATTATAAAAATCAGCAGATTACATTTTTCTGATGTCTCAGCCTGAAGGGACTCCTTGTAATATTTACTAAATCAAGCTAAAAATAAAACAATTGTTTAACTAAGAGACTGTGTTCACCTAATTAAAATGCATTTTTATTGTAAACTACTTGCTATACAAAAGAGTAAACACAAACAGTGGTTTGGATCTAAGGTTCCCAAACATTAGATTTAGACCTAAAAATAACAAAGATTGTGAGCCTGAGAACTATACAAGATTTGCTAAAAAGCTACATAAACAAAAAGCTTCCACTAGTACTACACTACTTAATTATTTTTTTTTAGCTTTTACTGCATCCATCCATGATCCATCCATTATCTTAACCTGCTTCTTTGTTTCAGGGTCATGGGGGGTCACAGGTTGCCCATATCCAACAGTCACAGTGCGAGGGGCGGGGAGCTTTTGTTGCAATAATGGTAAAAATTTAACATTAGCAATTTTTTTTTTCAGTTTTATTTGACCTCTGAGATCATCTGAATGATTAGTTTAGGAGTTAGGGTTAGGCTGTCGACCCAAACTGGTTTTAAAACTACTGTTCAATTGCTAGTCAGCAAGGAAACATTATTTGTGAAAAATAGTTTCAAACAAACTCAGACTGGTAATGTCGCAAAGTTTCCAAAGAATAAGCTTTTTTGGTCTGTAAATCAAATTATTGATTTGAAGATCTACAGATAAAGTTGAACAACTAAAATAAAATGCAATTTTCAAACACAAAGTGGCAGTGTTGCATCATATTCAAAAAGGTCTCATGACCTCATAAAACCTCAGAAATCTTGAATTTACTGAATAAAAATTCCACACAAGGGAAATTGTAGCTATTCATAGGGTAACATTGTTCAACTTTTACTGTTTCATATAAAATAGATACAAAACTGATATATTTCTTTTTTCCATGTAAGTAGTTACACATTGAATTTACTATCAGTAAAATTGTTTAGAATATTTTTTTCCATATTTCCTCCAATGACCTCGACATTCATCTCTGAAATGTCAAAGTTGTTAATGCAACAAAAACAGAAACACAAGAAATCTTTCCAAAATTTGGAAATTTTATTTACAGTTCAAGTCAGTTACATGCAAAATTTTCTTAAAATAAGTAAACATAAAATTAGCAACAAAAGGAAAAAGAAAATCCATATTATTATCAATATTATTATTATTATATTACCCCCCACCCCCCACCAAAGAAAAAGTAATATACAAAAATAGAACTTACAAATACTGTACAGCAAATTGTCTCCAAAATATTCTGCTGCAGAATTTTTAGTTTTACAAACAATGTCTGTGAACATTCACAAACATAATCAGTGTTAAAAAAAATAATAAAATGGGGCGAGGGAGGTCAGGAAGGTGGGAAGGGGTGTTTGGACTAAAAATAAAGGTGTGTATTTAGGGGTTGGGTATTTTTATAGATTAAAATAGCTACAGTGGAATAAATAAGACACGTTACAAACAAGATGAAGGTTCACTTCAACGAGGCAGTGATGGAGATTACAGATCAGAAATGTCCTGGTTGCTCAAACCGATCATAGAAAACATAACAAAACCCTTAGGTTGTGAGGAAACATCCCTAGATTTTCTTATTTTGTCAATAAACGTGTCCAATTCTTGGAGCACACCAATTTCCATGAAGCACTGTGCCATAAAAGGCTGATTGCACAGAACCTCTCTGACGGCATCAGTCCGTCTCTTTCCCCCCCCTCGGAGTATCGGTAAATATTTCATGTGAACTGGTGTTCCTGACAGTGTGTCTATTTATAGACGCTCACTGAGGAGCAACACTGACGTCAGTGATGATTTCAGCAGTGGGAAGACGTTATTACTGTATTCACGACCGGCTCGATCTTTCTGTTTTCTTCTTCAGACCTTTTGTAATTGTCGGCTCAGGCTTAAATTCAGAACATTTCATGTTTAATTTGGCACTTGAGTCTTTCAGTGAGATTAGGACAGCATAACATGGGAGGAAAACAGGGAAGCTCTCTTATAAAAAGTGTTCACAAACAGACATTAAAGATGGGCGAACGGCAGGAAGTGGCAACTGCCAGTGAGTTTATATGGAGGAGCACTTCTTGTGCTTTACCTTTTTCTCTAAATACAGGAGTGATACTAGCATTTACATTTAACACTAGTGATGCAAAGCAGCATGCTTTAATGGTAAACCCCTTTTCCCTTCTGTGATTCTTCTGTTAACAAAGCTTTAAGACTTGCGTTATAAACAGGGTCGTTCTGGGGCATAAGGATGGGGGATAATAATCATACAGGGAGAAGATGTGTCGCCTCAAACTGCAAAATATTAGCAGGAGGGGACAAGTTCATCAAAACAGTCACAGCCTCTCCATAACCAATGTCTATGGAGTCTACAGTACATCACACAACAACAAAACAAAGGCCCTTTTGCTTGTTTTTTTTGTTCAATACAATTTTGTCTTAAAACAGTTTAGCAAATAGGATGAGATTTAGTACAGCTTCTTGGTAACTGCATTTACAAAACAAGGTTAACGTGGGTGCAAAGCTTCTTAAAAATTGGTGTTAATAATTTCTGTTCCGGCCCTGTGATGGACTTGCGACCTGTCCAGGGTGTACCCCGCCCCTTGCACTGTGACAGCTGGATATGGGCACCAGTGACCCCCGTGACCCTGAACAGGAAGAAGCGGGTAAAAGATAATGGATGGATGGATGGAATTTCTGTTCCTGTGTTCACATGATAAAATAGACCAGGTTAAATAAACAAACCCTGCATTTGCTCTTGTTTGGCAGCTTTCTCTGAACCCCCTGCAGCAGTCAAAGTGGCGGCTGCTTTCTGACTCATGAAGTGAGAACCACTGTCACGCTTTCAAATTGTCCTTGTGAGAGAAACTAGCACCGATAATGTTAAATGCTAAATCCTAATGCTAAAGACACAATCAGTGACTTAGTGAGATTTTGAAGGAGGCTAAACTTTGGATTTGAACATTTCCCCCTGGAAATCAGCCCATTGTTTTATTTGGCTTGGTTATTTCTTTCTACCGGTATTAGTTATTAATTAATACAACGTTTGCAATACAACCCACATTAAAGTACAGTAAATTCTAAGTTCAAGCAATATCTAATTATCCATTGTGGTAATTCTGATAGGAAGCTTTGTTGTTTTAAAAGTGGGGATTTTCTTGTTCTACGTTTGAATCACAGATTGTGCCTTTGAACATACTGTTTATATATGGCCATCTATCTTCAACTTATCCACCATCACTGTGAAACATGGACTCCTGTGTGACATCAGTGGGAATAAATATCACTCTGTGGCCACAAATTACTTATGTCTGAAAAAAACAATTAAGTATAGACCCACATTAAATATTTACTGCACGGCAGTCATTAATATCTGAGAATGTGGTAGCTATTAACATAACTGTGGCTACAAGATACCGAATAAACCAGTGAACAATGTCCTATAAGGTTATGACAGCACATTTAGCATGCAGAAATGTTAGTTAATTTTATTTAAACCTTGGAATGAACTGTGATGTCCAGCACTTTAGACCAGAGCCACTTGTAACTAGGTGCCATAAAATGCTTGCATTCAAAGTCTTGGTTATTTGGAGTCACGCGGAAGCTAGTTTCCCCACTGATGTCACCAGGGATCCCATAATAAAGCTTTTCAAAGCAGCAACAATAAACTAGAGCTAAATGCAGCGAACAAAACACAACAAAAAGAAGCAGGACTCAGAGGTGATGTGCCACTAAACAAAAGCACCGTGTACCGTACAGAAAGAGACACAAGAGCGAAAGCACCAGAATAGTGCAGCTATAAAAGCTGGACGGAGCCGTCCGTTCGTGAGTCTGCATGAATGAAAACGCCGCTTCGTCTCAACCTGCTGACCACAGAGTTCTACAGCTCCAGCTGTCGACCCAACAGCTGAGGGCCAAAACTCCTGGTTTCAATCTAATAACCCATCCTCTCAAAGCAGCACTACCAAGAGATGGTGATAAATACAAAAAAAAAACCAAAACAGTAATAAATAGATGCACTCTGACAGGGTAGAACAATAACATCAAGGTTCTCAGAACACTGTAAGGAAGCAATTTGTTCCAAAAGTCAATTAGTTTGTTACAGGATATGCTGTGTGATTTGTACAGGTTTGTTTAAAGGTTTGACATTTCTTGATCTGTTCTTGTCTTTTTTAAATGTTTAAACCTTAATCTGAAGCTATCAACTGTTACATTAATAAGTAAAGAGAAACGCAGCAGCAGAGCAATGAAAACGGTTCGCATCCCTTCGGAAATGCTGTTAATTGTAAAACTGCAGGTGTTTGTTCTGTGACAGTTTCGAGACAAAGCAGAAAGGTAACTCTGGTTTATACATCACAGTAGTAACTCAGAAATATCGGGAAACTCAGGAAAAAGGCCTGGATAACAGTGTACACTTTGTGTGTTGTGCCAAAACATTTTCCAATATTTCTGTAAAATCTTTACACAAACCAATGATCTCCACCATGGCCAATGTTATTTTCCCCATGAAATATATTTAAGGTTAAAAAAAAATAAGTTAAAAATGGGAAATGAAAACTGCAACTCACAGAAATAATAGTTAAAGATAACATTTTTAAAAAAAAATCCCCTTGGGACTCCACAAGCAAATAAAAGTCTGCTTAATTATAAAGTGCTTGCTTTTAAAAGAAAAAAAAAAAGTAGTGTGTTGAAGTTCTTGGCTTTTGTGATTTCTTCCTCTTGGTCTTTCGCTGGTGCACTCCAGAAAAGTGCTTTGGTTGTGAAAAAGTGACAAAAGAAAATTTCTTCTAGATCAGCTCGTCTTCAGTGTCCATAAAAAAAAGGAAAAAAAATGAGAGCATCTGATTATCAGTAAGCTCTGATGTAAGGAAATCCATTGTTTTATCTTCTAAAGGATGCTAAAACAAAGAGGCGATAGCAGCTGCTAAAATCACAGTTCTTTTTTTTTGTGTGCAGTAACTCCAGTTTTTTTTCCAGTCTCTTCTCACACTCAAACCAAAGTGTACCTTTAAAAAAAGGTGAGAGTGTTGGGGTGGATTTTTGCGTCTGTTGTGTACTGTGACAGAAGGCTGGAGTGACAGCTACACCAGGTGCTCCACTCCAGGTAAAGGCTGCTGAACGGGTTCAGGGGGGTCTGTGGCACCTGCCTGCTGGGCGAGCTGCAGGACGGGCATGTTGCACAGCGGGCACACTTTCCTCACCTCCAACCACTTAATGAGGCACCTGTGAGAAAGAATAAGCAGGTGAAATATACTGTATTATAAAGTAAGCGCTCTGAAGGCCCAGTGAACTCTGATAGGTCAGAATCAGCCAAGAGCAACGAAGCTGCTCACAAACCGTTTCAGGTGTGTTTTACTCACCCCCATAGAAGTATGATGCAAACATGTTTTGTAAACACGGAACGATAGGAAAACTTGAATTACAAAACAAGGCATTTCCTTGACAAGAGGACAGTACGTGGCCCAGGACACGTTTGACTTCAAACTGTTGACAGTATTTAGGCTACGTTCACACCGCAAGCCCAAGAGGCCAAAACCTGACTTTTCTGCCCATATCTGATTTTATTAGGATACATTTAAAAATGAACATCAAAACATGGGTGAAAACTGCCAACTGAGGAAAATGCTCCATGAGAACGGTGATAAATAATAATTATTCAACTGATTAGGTGCAAAACCATTAATTTATTTTTTTGGTTTTGACCTTGTGTTTTACATGTGCCATTATGTGGACTTCGTCAACAGCTTTATAAAAGCAGATATGAGCAATTCAGCTCGGGTCAGAACTTTAACCGATGAAGTCTTGCTATCTCACTACACCTTTTCTGTTAGCTTCACTCATCAAGTGAGTATTTGTACAAATAAAATTCATTAGGCTGAGGTCCAATATCCTTTTGTTCACATTTCAGCAAAGACATAAAACTGCCCTTTTATTTTTATATATAATATATATTTTTTAATCTTTTGTCATTAAAAAATACCACTTATCAGAGGAAAGAAAATATGTTTTTACCAGCAAAGGCATTAAAAAAAAAACATGGTCCCCTCACAGCCCCTGGGGGAAAACTAGGTCACAGAAGGTCTCATGCTGATGTAAACAAGTTTGTTAAAAAAAGACAATCACAGGGAGGGAAGTGTTGGATAAAAGTTGGCTCAAGTAATTCATCATGTCTTGTGTTAAATGTTTGCCATTGCCGTCAATGAAAATTAGAAAAATCTGCACTAAGGCATGCATTTTTGTATTTTATATCAGCATTAGCTTAGACTTACTTCCGATGAAAGGCATGTTTACACGGACAAATCCCCAGCTCATCTTTCTGTTTGAACTCCTCCAAGCACACTGCACATATCTGGGGAAAAAAAACAAACAGGCAATATCTTTAGAAAGGAATGAAGCAGCTACAAACATGTTGGTTTTTCTGTGGATTTTGGTTCTTTTCATTTTAATCTCAGTTGTTGTGTTAGTGGGTTGGAAACAGACCACTCAGACAGCAAATGTCTGGTTCACAGTAAAACAAAAACAGCTATGGCCAAAATCATTACAATACAAGTACTTGGAGTAACAAAAAAAAAAAAAAAAACACTAAGCGGGTAACTGACCAACTATGTCCAGTTATATAAATTCTCTGGCAGGCAATGTTCTGGTATTTAAAAGAATAAAACAGTTAAAGGCAACTTTATCAGGTTTTGTTTTAAACATGCAAAGCTATTAGACTCAAAAACCAAAAAGGTGGAAGTAAAACTGGCTGAGTAGTTCATAGATTTCAAAAATCCAATGCACGACTCTCTAAACGGAGATTTTTTTAAGAATGTAATGTAATATGAATGTTTCACAGTCATTCAGAAAGTCCAGATGAAGAGGTTGTTACATCATTATCCTACAGGCTGCAGAACATCAAAAATACTGAGAAGGATTTTACTTTGTATATTTATTATTTTTCACTGAACTGCTGGAATTAAACCAACATGGCAGAGTAAGATATAGTTGACATACAAACTGATTACTGGGACATGAGTCATTTTTTCCACCTTCTTGACTGACTAATGTTTTGAGAATATATTGCAACCCCATAAACTAACATTGATTCAATTATTGATAATTATTATAGGCTCAGCTTTTAGGGGCATCAGATAACTTTTTATGGGAGGAAGGAAACAATGATTAGTGCAAACATTTGCTATATTTATAATATGTAAATCTACTAAATAAATTAGAAAATTCAGTGTCAAATTAAGATAGTTTTGTTTCGTAAACTTAGCTTCTGCTCCACAACAAAAATCTGGCAATCTTACAAAACCACACAATAAAGCTCTGTCAGAGAAAGGGTCTTAAAATTCTATTGGAAAAGCTCTGTAACCAGGAAGCATTTGCCAAGGGATACTGTTTTTCTTTCCCATCTGGACGATTGAAAATGCAGGACCTCCTTGTGCTCTTGTTACAAAATGTTAACAGCCAAGGACCATAGACTGTGCCAACAAGCACATGTTTACAGTAGCCACAACACATCTGGCGTAAAAAGAAAAACATAAAAAGGGCTGCTGATTTCAAGGCAACAAATTCTATTCTGACTTTTCTAGAGTCCAAAAACATACCAACACGAGTAGACCGTGTCTTCAGCCTGTCACTGGCATTTAGACAACAAATCAATGACTAAATGGTTTATTTCCAGGGTCACTCTACAGCGTCAATAACAATGATAATGATGGAGTGCTAGCTAAAAAATACACTTCTTTAAAATGCAGCAGTTAATATGATGTGGAAAACTGCAAACAGTAACGGAGCCCACATGTGACTCTCCTGTCATGGGAGAAGTTTGCAGCTCTGACCGGTGACCTGAAATGACTGACCGCACAGTGTTTACAACAAACTGCTCTAACTCCCCTATCCTAGCAGTGACCAATTCAGCAGCTCACAGGAACTTCAAAATGCTAAAACAGAGGCAAAGAAATCATTAGTCTTCCCCTCATTCACAAAACTTCATTCATCTAAAGGGGGTGGGGGCAGCTCTTTTATGGGAGACGATTTTAATTTGACACTCCTATTTTGGTTACAACAATCCCTTCTTTGGGCACAGAGATTTATGGGTGACAACAGCGAGTGAAAGGAACTGTATGGGGGCTCTCCTGAGGCGTTCTGAGCACAGCAGCCCTTTGTGAGGATGTCTGCTTTGACCACTCTTTCTTTGGTATTTTTTTTCCATGTCTTGTCTCTTGGTGTCAGACTTACTACTGAAATCTGACACCCTTGGCTACCCGACAAAAACATGTTCTTCTCCCTGTTCATACTTAAAAATGTCCCAAAAAACTTGCAAATCAAACATTGTGGAGCTGAATACAGAAATAGAACCTAAAGATATTAATAACTTCCTAAAAGTGGGTTAATTCAAGAGTTTTTGTCACTCCAAGGACAAAACAATAATACGATTAATTTCTTTGTGGTCTCTAATTAGAATTCAAAACAGTTAAATAAAGTATAAATTATAGAAATAGCACACAAAAAGCTGTACATTCACCTATCCAACAATTACACAATGCAACTATTATTTGAGCCAAACTCCTCATTCATAATATAAAAAAACCTAGGATGAATGCTGGTTTGATATGTTCATGAACTTTAACTCAGCTACAACAATGTGTTCATTTTTTCAAGGCATTTTAAGAACCATCAGATCAAAACCCGGTTATGGCTAGTTCGGTCTCCAGACCTGAACCTCACTGAAAACTTTTGAAATGTGAGGAAGATGGATGTCACAAGTCCTCAGACAGTGCAGAGATGATAACATTTTTGTATCAGAAGTGGAAAAAAAGATTCTTAACAGCAAGGTCAAAGCCTGATGGAAAACATGCTAAGATACATGAAAGACGAGATTAAAAAGAAAATCAGGGTTACGGCACCAAATATTGTTTTGTTATATCTTATCTTATTTTGTTATCTCTATTATTTTGTTATCTCTTATCTTATCTCTGTTATTCTGACCATTTGTTATATTCTCTAAATAATAAGATTTATATTTGAAATTTGGAAGAAATGTCAGTAGGTCATAGCAGAAAACCAAAGTGTTTATTTTGATCAAACACATACCGTACTTACTTTTAATAAAGTTAAATAAAATCAGACAAAACTAGTAGATTGTCAGTGGTCTTTTAATTTGTTCCAGAGCTGTAAGTCCTTTAACTCAAGGATCAAATTCAAACTAAAAGGAAGGAGTCTTCCAGGAGAGCTGGTAAGGTTACATGTCCAATATATGCAAACATGCCTTGACTTGTAAACAAATCCCACGCAGAGCACTTTTTCTGTACATTCCACTGAAATGCTGAAAAACAACCCTGGCTAAACTCAGGCTTCCAGAATAAGCCTTTGAAATCAAAAGTGGGTCATCCAACCATGACCGAGCGTGTACTATTGTTCTTAGACAGGAAAACAAAACAAAAAAGATAGTTTATATAGTGGAAGACTTGCCTCACATGACACTTCTGGTTGCTTTCTTTCAGTTTCTAACAAAATAAACGTAAACGTCCTGAAAGCTCATGAAACACTGAGGAATTCAAACGCATGCTGTCAAACTGTGCACATATGAGGATGATAATCCTGAAATTTATTTAGTGCTGCGGTATTTAACATGAGTGTTTTAGTGCTGCAGTGTTTATTTACAGGCAGCATGTAAAGCAGCCAGACTGCTTTACATGCTGCCTGTAAGTTTTCAACCAAGTTCAGCTGAGGTACAGCATTGTGTAATAATGATGAATTAATACCAAGACAGTAATTTTCTTATGACAATGAGTCATGTGAGTGTAGGACATTAGTTGATAAACAATATGAGTACTCATGGTATAACACTTTATTTTAAATGCTCTCAGGGCCCAGCACATTATAGGCAACACAGCTGAGTAAACAATACTACAAAGTGGCTGAGCCACTGCAAAAAACATCAGAGAAGTCAAAAAAATTTTCTGATATCACAGTACAGTGTGTACTGCTCTGATTAAATAAGAACATGTTCTAGACACCAAAAAGGAACGGGACATTTTTATATAAAAATGTCAAAGACAATGAAAACTTACCTCATGTAAGTTTAACTCTTTGACTTTTTCTTTTTGAATAACCTGAAAGGTGTAATATAACAAAAAGAGAAATTAGACATCATGTTGATGTAAAGAAAGAAAACACACTGTTGAAATAAAATATTAAAATAATAAATGACAAAAATAAGATTAAAATATCCACTCTGCCAGCGTGTTAGTTTGTGTGTCCACACACACATTAACTTTAAAACATTTGTCAAATCCTTCAGTACTGTAACACCCAAATGCAAAAACCTTTAGTCAGGTCCATATCCTGCATCTTTCCATCTTAAAGTGTTACAACCCCAGCTTCTAACCAACACCAGTCTCCCTTTGGAACCACTCAGTTTGAGGGAATTCAAAACTTAGTCATGCCTATTTGAATAACACGTTCAGCATTGCAGCACTTAAAATGCCTGAAAAGCAAGATCTAAACGACAGCTAAACTATAAGCGGTAAAGAAAGTTTTCATAATAATTTCTGTGTGTGTGAGACCTTACTTGTTTGTATGCATACAGCTCTTTGTGTGCCTGGTGCCGTAACCTGGAGAAACACAACGACAGAACATCTTTCTGATTAGTAGGTGATTTTCTTTACCTGACTATATAACACAGATACATACAGTATCTAGAAATCCTGTAAAAGTTGAGAAAATTGTAAAAAAGGTACAATAGCATATTATTTTTTTCACAAAGCATTCAACAACAAATTGGAACATAAATATGTTACAGAAAAAAACAGCAAAAAAGAAAGACCAAAGTAGTTTTCTGAATAAAAATAAATGTCTGAGAAGTGTACCATACATAACAACACGATTTCTGTCCAAATCTCCCAAACACTGATGAGTTTAAAGACTGAAACAAAAAATAAAAACACAAGTGAAATATGTTCTAAAACAAAACAAAAAAATATGCTTGTTAAATATTTACTTAGCATACTAATTCAAAAGTAAACCTAGTTACATAGTAACTGATAACCTTATTCCCCAAAATATTTAACTTGTGATAAAATACCAACTGGAACAGATATTATCAGACTTAAAAAAACAAACAAAAAAAACAACAAAAAAAAACCAAACAGGAAGTTGTTGAGGCCTCTGATGAAAAACTACACAACTCCAAGTAAGACGAGTAGTGACAGAAACAACTGGAGTTTAAGTAACTAACATCTCAAAGATGGGTGTGAAAACAGGACGAACATTGAATCAGAGGAAACTTTTGGTACTGAGAGGGAGAGTAACATACGTAGAAATAAGGAGGGAGGGATAAAATGTAGGAGAGATAGAAAAAAAATTCATAAGTTTGTAAGATTTACCTCCATTACTAGTAATCTTAACCTCTCGCAGCAGTGTGAGAGGGATCTGTAAAACAAGCAGCACAGTCTAGGAGACAAACTGACATTCTGAAAGAGGTCAGCAGGTAAAGGTGCAGACACTCCCAAGAGTAGGGTGACAAAGTTTAGGGTCACTGGGTGATTGATTTAGCTAGATCTAAGTCTCGTATGACATTACATTTAATATAGTATCAACTACAAATTTAAATGTTATTAGTTTAAAAAGTGATTTAACATATTTTGTGATATAATACTTTACTTAAAGGAACTTAATGACACTACAATGATTAGTAAAACCTGAAGGCATCTAAGGTTTTGCTACAGTTTTTTTTAATAAATACTTCCAAGGATTTGTTAATCTTTTGACTGAGCTTAAGAATTAACTAAATATTTAAGTCCTCTTTTAACTTGTTTACAGAAAAGACATTGCCGCATATTTTACACATGAGTGTATGGTCTATAAAACCACGGAGAGGTGGTTGAGTGTTTCTGTGAGAGTCCGCCTTGTGTCAAATTGTGTGTGCAGATTTGTTTCTGCTGGAATGTCACATGTCAGCCCTAACATTGGTCTTTTCATTGCTCTGACTCTTCCCTGCAAAAACTCCTTTATGGCTTCTGGGTCTGATCTGGGATTTAAAATGAAGTTTGAGAGTTGAATTGGATCATTTTTCTTACACACTGACAACATTTATATAACTCAAGACTGAAGGATTACAGTAATCAAGAAATAATGTCAAGTCATAACACCCAGCTCTACCCAAAAACAGCAGCTATAATTAAATTTTCTCATGTGAGACTAATATCCTACGTTTATAAAAAGACTAAAGAATATATTTATTATGCTTTATAATGCAAATATCCTCAGTAATATTGAACTGCTCATTTTGGAAGCCTTCTAAGAAGCCAAAATTGCTCTTCTTGCCTGTTGTGACTAAACTCCCAATCTTTGACTTTTAAGGACTCAATTATGATACTGCATAGAAGTCATAAAGTGATTCTTCTTTACAGGAAGTGGAGTAATTGTAATAGTAGTAACTTTACTTACCATGTGCCCTGCAACATAAGATAAGACAGGATGGCGAGGGGAGATATTTATAGGGAACTGGTGCTTCTCACTGTCTTAGATAAAACAATGCAGTTCATTATTTGAGTTCAGTTTGCTAATACCAGGAAAAAACCTTTAATAACAGAACTGAGGAGAATCTGATTATATTTACGGGTTTGAAAGTAAGTGTAAGAGACTAACCAGGAAAGATAGTTTTGTTTTTTTATAGTAGATAATAAGATAATTAAACTTAAAATATGTTGGATAAAAGTGAACTTTCACAAGATTAGCATACAGTTAAAGCTAACAGAAAAAAATTAAAGTGGGAGTTTAAGACCTTTAACATAAATAGAAGTACCAGTAATTAGCAAAAAAAAAATGAAATGAGGCCAATAAGATTAGAAAAGGTTTTTAGATAGTTTTTTTTACATCAAGTGAGGATCAAAAGAATTAGCAACTTTGGATGTCAGATTCATGTTAGATTCATAGTAGTTGTTTTTTATTTAAATCAGATAACAAATGCTCCATTTGTACTATCAGAGACACTCTCCAAACTGTGCTGTTGAAACCTTATATTTGTAACAGTCTTTAATAAAGCAAATACAAAGTAATCTTAATAAAAAGCAAAAAGTATTTTCACTTTTATTTAGCTTGGCAATACAACAATTGTGACAAGTGTCAGACAGTTATGTTGGCTTTAAACTAAATTGTTTTTGTATATATAAACTTAAAGAACAGAAGCATGCATTTTTCAGCGTGCAGATACTGTGTGGGTTTAGTGCTGACTCACATTACTTTAAGAATAAAAAGAAAAACGATTTTCCTCTGCAAACACATAACTACTCTTAAGATAAATCCTGTTCGTGTAACCTGGTTAGGGACAAACCAGTGTGTACAAAGCACCAATAATACCAAAAAATATTTAAAGAGCACAAGAGACCTGTTAGAACAAATTGAATTACCATGTTATTGTTGGGTTTTGGTCATTTTCATGTTAAGTAGTGGTTTCTGATATAATACTTTCTAAAAACCCCTTGTTCATTACAGGCCACTGTACTCTACTCTCTGTAAAAATAAAATAGAATGACAATTGTTTTTTACTAAATTTATTAATGACATGTTTAGAAAAGTTGACAAGAAACAGGACAAAGAGTAGTGCAACTAAAATGTTAAGCACATCCACACATAATTTACTAGTAAAATATACTTTGATTTGATTTCAGCAGAAAATTAGACTTAAAGAAATGGATCTGCAGCTAGGAAATAGTCCTAACTGTAAAGTTTGTAATAGACTATTGCGCAGTGTCAATTTTACCTTTTAAGACCTATAGATTGGACGCAATCCTCTCAAAACAATTGTTTAATGATTAATACAGCTTTAGTTTTGTATCCTGGCTATTTGGTAAGCCAGGATTTTAATCGTCAGATCAATGATTTGATGCACCCAGTAAAGTGGATTACCTACATAACACCCTGTATGACACTTTTTTGCCACAACATAGACAACGAAACATTTAATACTAATCTAACCAAAAGCTAAAAGGTGATTAGCTCTTACCTTATTAGGTAGCAGCAGAAGAGGAGGCTGAGGATAAAGACAAAGATGGCCGTTCCAAACACCACAATGTAGATATTTAGAGGAAGGTTCTGGAACCCTATATTTGGCATCCTGAAACTGTAGTGTGGGAAATCGGAGCTCATGGATATTCTGGATAGAGAGAGACATGCGATGGGACGTTACATAAGTACTTTAACACACTGTGTGAACTAAAGAAAAGAGACAACATTGACTAAAAATGAAACAAAAAATGACTCGAAGAAAGTAAAAATGACAGCAACGTTTTTGCCAAGCTTTCACTTTTATAGCCAAAATATTAAAGAAACAGAACTCAGAAGATTGTGTCTCTTGGTGATATATTAAACACAAAATAACTTGGTAAAGTTACAATAACTGTGTCTGAGTGATGACGCCATCTTTACTTTTTTAAAAACAAGGCAAGAGGACATCTGAGGAGAAGGGATTCTCCTTTTTAAATGCAAAATGTTTTAAGAATATTTATTTTCTTTGTTGAGCAAAAACATTTTTAGCATTTAGCTAAGTCACATGTTAATATTTATCTTCAGTTTTTTTATATACAGGAAAAAACTTCTGAAACACACTGACTAAAGATCTATTCATCTTTTTTTTTAAATGTACTGAGGAGACATGACTGGACATGTCAACACCTTCACATAGAAGAGAATGTGGAGGAGGAAGAGGAGGAGCAGAAGGGGACGACATAAATAGCTTCTCCTTCTTTTTAGAGGCCTTATCTTGTGCCCCTCCTCCTCTCACCAGCCTTAGTCCTCTACACGCCTCCAGTGGAAAATGTTGGGTGTTTGGCTGAGACCATTAACAATCCTCTGGACAACTGTAATATGTCCCCTCAAAAACACTGCATATCATAACACAGCTCTGAGTTTGGCTACTTTAAAACATAGCTACATCTAGCTTTATCAGTCAGAACTCCCACCCTGTTCCTTTGAAATAGTTGACAGTGCTGCCAGTTAACATCTGTTAACATCTTTCCAGTTTTACACATGTGTACCATCCTTACACCTGAAGGCTTAAGATAAATCTTTGATTGTACAAAAACTAAATAAGGGTTGGAGTTAGTGAAGTTCGTTTATCAAACAGTAGACAAGTGTGTAATAAACCCACGAGCTAATGCTTCAATGACAGCATCACATAAAAGCTCCCATGAGTAAAGAAAAATAGCCGTTGCAAGCTAAAGAATTAAATACATATAGTTAAAAACATTTAAAATGATATTTCAATGACATTTAAATTTTTATATTCAACTTTGGCCTTAGGCACATTTTGAATAAGACTGTATGATTTAACTTTAATTATAATAAATGTGCATTTTTTTCTACATTTAAATACATGTATTTCTCCCTGATACTAGATAAAATGCAGTTATGGTTAGGAACACTGTCCAAGTTGAAAACTATCAGTGTTTTTTGTTTTTCTTACAAAAATCAACTGAGGCTCAGTAGCTGACATGTATGTCTTCAACTGTGGAATTCTAACCAGCTGTACAGAAATTGTGCAATGGCATCCCTTCGGTTGCTCCTAGTTGCCAATTTGAAAGTGTCCACACCAAGCTGGAGTCGTACTCCCTCTCTTCTGCTGCAAACACATTGTTCTTCTCTTATGAAACACAAAAACACCTTGCTACATGAAGCAAACTAACAACTCTGAAAATACTTGCTGACATTTTATTTTATTTTTTATCACAACACAATTAACAGATTAATTGCACAAGAAATGAAGAAATAAGTTATTGCAAACTACTTGATATAGCATTACTATGTTTACTTAAAGTTATATGACGATGTGTTGTTTCAAACATGTAATTGACATACCCATGGGGTGCCTTCATGACGAAGAGAAGAAAAGTCTGTATGTGTAACACAGGCCACTTAAAAGTGGCATGACTTGTCCTTGAGGAACATACTTTCACATCTCAACAGACAGAGCAACCCCTCCCCACAAACACAAAACATTTGTAAAGGTGCTGAAACATTGACAATTCAATCTAGTAGTTGACCACTAGAAACAACAGGAAAGACTTCAAATTATAGAGGTGAGGAACTTTTGACTAGTACTGCCAATCCAGACAACTTCCAAGATGGCTTCTTTCAGATAATTTTCACCAGCACCATAACATTAAGTAACAGTAGGACTTCTATCCCAAGTATTAAACTTGGGTTCTGATCAAGACCATTTTGATTAATGTGAATTGGGGTCACTGACGACACCTCTATCAATCAGCCTCTAAGTGTTTAAGATTTCAGAATGCATAATAGCAGGTGTCATTCCTCATATACTGTAAATTAGACTGAATGACATCAAGTCTTCTGCCTTGTGCCACACGGCAGTGTCCTTCACTCTTTGGTATCAGGATTCGCTGACTAAGAGGACATTGGGAACATCAAGTGACCTAGAAATCCAACCCGTTTGCAGTCAACAACCTGCACAACCTCCAAAATTATTTTGGTGTGAAATATTATCAAACACAGGAGCACTACAAAAAATGAGCCAGTACAAACACCTGTATAAAGAGATGTGGGTAACAACTGCTAGAAAAAAACTGACTGAGTGAGGAAATTATAATGTTTATGTTTTCTCCATGCAGGCCATGGGGTATGAGTCAAAGATTTTATGAAAACAAACACTGTAGATAAGGGTCTGTGCTAACATCCAACATTATTAAAATGGTAGATAAGGCCATTTTCTTTGGTGATTGTCCTTTAAAACAAGTCATATACTTTCAGTGTATAAAAAAATGATGCTTCTGTGCTAACCTACAAATCTGACAGTCAATACCAAGTTTTATTTATTTAAATGGAGATGGTGTGGCACGTAACATCATCTTCTGCTTGCTGAAAAGTAGACATGATTTCCTTTTGCACCCTTACTTCTAACTCTTTCACCAAATGTTTCCTTCTCTTACTGAAACATTTTTACCTGTCAGACTCAATTACATATCAACAAAGTGACTGTGTACAGTACATTGCATTGCATTCATGGTGACTGAAATAAATACTGGGGAAAAAAAACTTTAACCGCTCAGCAAAGCCAAAAAAATATATAATCTATTCAACTCAGTTTGACCAGCTTATGGTTGACCAAACAAAAATAGACACAGACAATCACAATAGCAATGGGCCCAGGTGTTGTAGAAACATACAGTTGAGAAGAAATTAAGCAAGAAAATGAGGAAATGTGGGCAGTTTGTCTTCAAGCAGTCTAAGCCAATAGCAGCATAACTAATGACAGCTCGGGGAACCCAACCCTAACTAAAGAATTTAAGTCAAGCCTGGTATAAAGTACACAAAGTGTCAGCTTCACAGACAGAAACTGGAAGTTGATTCTACAAGAGAGGATCTTGATAATTGAAGCTCTGCCTCCCATTCAACCTTTAGAAACTCTAGGAACCACAAGTAAACCTGCAATCTGAGAGCAGAGTGCTCTATTATGAAAAAAATATAGCTCAACAAGATATTTTATTTGGGTTGGAGCATGATTGTTAGGAGCTAAGTATGTATTCAGAAGTAAAATTTTAAATTCTATTCTGAATTTGATAAGGTGCCAATAGAGCGAAGCTAAAATAATTAGCGAAAAATGATCTCGCCTATTAACTTGTCAGAACTCTGGCAGCATTTTGAATCAATTGAAGACTGTTAAAGAGAGTTTTTTTTAACACAAAGTTACAATAATTCAGCCTAGAAATGATAAATGTATAGACATGCATTGGTTAAAATATCACATAAGATATTGTGGTTTTCCCTAATATTCATCTAGTTTGTTGTTTACATGCTACAATTATTTGTTATTACAGATAAACGTCTTTAGAAATTTAAAACTCTTTTCTGAAACACAGCCAGTTCTTATATCCTGATGCATCTCAATCGTCCAGGTAGAAAAAGAGAAAAAGAGAAAAAATTGAATAGGTCCTCTGGACGAAAACCCTGTCCAGAGGACCTATTCAATTTTTTCTCTACAACCAGTTCTTAAAAATTATTTTTCCGTTTAGCCCCATGTTTGTGAACTTATAATTTCCTCCGGGTGAACATCACTCAATACAACAGAGACATTTGTTCTATATCACCCTTTTTTATCTGCTAGGTTGAAATAGTCTGTTGCACAATCATAAAAACTTCCAAAACAAATCGTTAAAACCACAAACATGCTGGATAATAACATCCGCTTCATGAAAACAAAATCACTCAGACAATCAGTTTTACGTAATAAATAAAAAAACATAAGTCAAAACCTTTCAAGGTTGCTTTTCCATTTACCTCATAAGTCATTACTTATTTGTGCAACAAAATGGTTTCATTTTGACATGTACTGTTTGCTCCTGTAATGTCTAAGTATTTATAGAGTTGAGGCAAACAAGTTTTTCACCCAACACTGTGGGTTACTAACAGTGGGCTACTAAAATTACAACCAGGTTAAAAGTTAAAATTACAATCATTACACAACCAATTAAATTATGTAACATTTTTGGCTTAACACAATAATAGTGAGCTTGGTGTTTCCAACAGACAGTTTCATATTTTCTTTTTCAGAGTCTCTTTTAAAAAATCATTCCTTTTCCTGTGCCCAGGCATTACATAACTTCTTCATCATACAGTGAGCAGACAGTGAGGCTTATTTAAACATAATAAACTCCCCACTGCCTCTCGCTGCTCTTCCCAGAACTCATAATCAATTTGTACACAGGTTATATGAACAATAACGTGTTGCAAAGCCATTAAATCTCACAATTATTGTTTCAGACAGTTGATGAGTGCTACAACCACTGCTTTCAACACAGAATAAATTATAAAATGCCTAAATATCAGTGGTGGGCGGTCAGGGCCTGCAAGGCCTTCTCTGCTGGCCTAAAAATATCTGAATCACAAACTGATGTTAATTATACAGTATTTTGTCCATGAATTCGTATTAAATAATTCCAAATGGTCTGTCCACTTCCTTTCATTGTTA
>JAVKLF010000100.1:7379653-7396350 GCA_034783495.1 Millerichthys robustus
TTTTTTTATTTTTCACAATTTCCATGTTTAGACAATTCACTTATCGATGTTAACTTTCCGAAAATAAAGTCCACCATTATTTCTCCCCATTTTCCTGTTGTTTGTAAGCCACAGCATGAATGAGTCCATTAAAAGTGACATATCAAAATGTTACCTTCAGATTCCTTGAATTCAGCCGTTGTTTTCATAGTTTAAGAATTAACAAATTAGTTTCACAGAACATAACGGAAACAGAAATGAAACTCGACTGTAAAGCAAAGTTGCATAAGAGTAGTTTCAAGGTACGAGTGTACATGTGGTCAAAGCAAAGTCTGTGTGTGGCATCACAAACATATCTCTAAGAAAGTTGAGTACATTTTGAACTTTTCTGACAGGAATTGAAAGTACACTTTGAACAGAACTGGCCACTTCTGCATCAAGTCCTTATTTATTCTAATGCAGTGTAGTTACAAGGTCATAATAATCCCTTTTCAGTGTTTCTCAGCTTTGATTGTTTGTCCTGTAAATCTGTGAGCCGTGTGACCGACCCACGTTCAGGACCAGGGCCGTAGATGTCAGGTCGGATGTTTTTTGTTGAAACTTGCAGATTAGCATCTTTAACCCACATCTGCTTTAGTGGTCACAATAATTTTAGTTTACAGTAAACTCTCTGTGCCCTCTCTATGTTGACATCATAGCTTGATTTTGTCCTTACCAAGCATCTCTCACACACAGCCTGCAGAAGAGTTGGCTTGTGGTTTCCTCTTCGACGTTTTGTCAGCTCTATGATGGGCAACTGACTCATTCAGCAGGTGATGTTTCAGCTCCTCTCACAAGTTGAATCAAAGTTGCAAACCAGGAAAGACGGCTATCTAAAGCATTTATTATGCACACTCAGCCGGCACTCCTTGTATCGTCGAAAATCAGAGCACGAATAAACTTCGTTTTCCCATAAACAAGACCGTTTATTACCGTTTATGACCGTTTATGACACAAACAGGAATAATTATAGAAGTTTTTCTGCTCGGTGACCTCAAACTGTGAGAAGCTCAACGTCCAGTCCCCAGACGTCGTATTACATGCACTGCCCCCTCACCCGCGTTGCCGTGGTGACAAAGCAGAGAGTTTGTGTGCGATTGGAGCAGGGCACAGCAGGATTACCTCGGAAGAGCTGACACTGACCCATTTCATATAGAAAAAATACTCACATAATTGAGGTGACAGATTTACTACATTAAACGTGCAACGTAATATTAATATTACACACACACTGAAAATTGGTGAATTTCTGTCTTGAAATAGCAGGAATGTGTGCTAAACAGATTCCTGCTGCGTTATTTTCCCACACAGCTGTCCATACATTCACAGCGACAGGCCTTGTGTTGGAAAAACAAAGTTGACTCTTTATTTGCTCTGAACACTGGCGTGTCTGAGTTGTTTCCTTTTAATTTAGATTGCTGTTAAAAGGAATCTCTCTGTTTTGTGTGCACTCTGTTATCTAACGGAAATAACATGGTTTTTCCAACAGGGCCCTTCTAATATGGCTTTACGCTTATTTAACAGTGATATTGCTCAGTGACTGAGCAATGTAAACATGTCATGACATAAATAGACTAAATTAGCTTGATTACAGTCATAAACGTGGCTGTAAATGCGAGTCATAGTAAGTGAAATGTCAATAAGCTGTAAGGATCGCCTTATAAAAGAGGCTTTTGTCGTTGGAATTTAATTAGCTGCTCAAGACGCCTCCAAACAGGTCTAATTATTCAACTTAAAACTGCAAGTGTTTAAAAGAAAAAACAGCAAGTTTTAGAGGATTTCGTCGAACAATGAAATCCTTTTGGTTTGATTTGATCAGATTTTGACCATATTTACAAATGAGTTTAATGTTCTATAAGAAATAAGTGGATGCCAACAAAAAAAAAAGAAGCAGATCTAATAGGATTCAGTAATCTTTTCATGTATTAAATAATTTCCCCTAGGTTTTTTTCTGTATCAGTGTTGTAATTCTTAATTCATTTCATCTCTCTTGCTCTCAGACTCCACCGAAGAGAAGCTTGGACGGCATGCAAAATTGTGAAATTTCCTCAGACAGCACTGATGATCCTCTTTGTAGCGGCCTTCGTACTCATCGGCAGCCTCGAATAGTAGTGATTGGCGCTGGCTTGGCCGGCCTTGCTGCAACAAGGGTCCTACTAAAAAACGGCTTCACGGATGTCACTGTCCTAGAGGCGTCAGACCACATTGGCGGGAGAGTTCAGAGCGTTCAGCACGGTGAGAGGACACTGTGTTCCACTGATTTACATTGGATCTTGTGTTTTACATGTAGGAGTACTGATTGTATGTTAATCTGATGGTAACTATGCATAACTGAACCAAACTGAACTATGCAAAATACTATATTGCAGTCTGCCATACAAATGTTGTACTGTCTTTAAGCCAATGTTGAATCATAGTCACTCTCCTATTACATTCAAGTAAGTCATAAAGGGATAGTGCATATCTTTTGAAGGAAGGTTCTGTGGAAAGGGTACAAACAATTTGAATCCTACCTGTTGTAGATAGCTCTTTGTTTGGTGAAATGGTTTAAATAAGGTGGTGTGAGAGTTGAATGTTCTCCTAATGATCTAATGATTCTCCTCCTGATCCTACCTGCTTTTTTCTGCAGGAAAAGCAACTTTGGAGCTCGGAGCGACCTGGATCCATGGTGCCAATGGGAACCCGGTGTACCACCTGGCAGAGGAAAATGGGCTGCTGGAGCACACAACGGACGGAGAGAGGAGCGTGGGACGCATCAGTCTGTACACCAAAAACGGCGTGGCTCACTACCAGACCAATGTGGGCAAACGGATCCCTAAGGACTTGGTGGAGGAGTTCAGTGATGTGTACAACGAGGTGAGGTGACCCACGAGTGCGCAGACACGGATAGGTGCGACGGGGCATAAATACAGATGTACTCAGTGTTCAGTCTGCAGAACATCCAGTTTCCAGCTCCATTAAAGTCTGGTTAGTAGTAACCTAAATAAGTTAAGGTGGCTGGTTACTTTTAAACTTGGCAGCTTAATTTCTAAACTTTAAAGTGATAGTGAAAATGTTTCCATGAATGCCAAGTGGGAGAATAAAGAAAATGCATAAAACTTAAAAGTTCAACATCAACTTGATACCTAATCAAACAATTAATATATGCAATATTAACACGTTGAGAAAACATATCTTATATTTGCTACAAAAAAATCGAAGCTTCATTTAAAGTTATAAGAAAGTCTGAACAACTGAATCATCTTCAACAGTCTTGTTCAAGTGCAAAACTGGCAAAGAAGAGTGAATTCAGAAAAGGAAATCTTTCTTTTCCACTCATTTAAGTGCTTTCCTTGTTTCCTTTGTACGTTCCAAGCGTGATTTATATTTTTTAAGTAGGTCATCTATAAAAAAGCAATTACTAAGAAAAGCCTTTGTACTTACTGATGTCATTTTGATTGTTTTTTTATTGTTTCGGCATCTTTATTTTGTAAAGCCAAAATCATGTTCTTTTTTCCACTCAGCATTGCTTGAATTAGCTTTAAATTCAAAGCCTTTTTGGTTTCTGTGTAAAGAATCTTTTCATTTGTTGACAAAGCTTTTATTATGATGTGTTTATCAAATTCAGCTCGGTGTGGAGTGGGCTTGCTGCAGCAGCAGCACACCATAGTGGAGTATCGGTGGGTTGGAGTGCCTCAATAGTGATGCTCTTGTTCAGTGAGTGGAGGCCACACATACCATCAGTATGAAGCAAATTCATTAGATGTGCAATTTAGAAAGATTTCTTTTTTTGGCCTAATCTTCAGAATATTTGCTTTGTCTTTATGCTAAGATTTGAATTAAAATGCATATGTTCATCCAAAAACACTTATTTACTTTATTTACAGAAGAGGATTTATAGTAGAATGATTATTGGATGTCTGGTAATTGACTTTTGTTGTCTTTTTGAATTATTTTATACATCAAATATGGGCTTTTAGAGGCAACTGCAGTTCATTATTTTTTTCTGTATGAGTCTTCAGATTCTGAAAAAATCTTAAACAATGAACATATTAGACCTGTATGTTTTGTCTGCTGCAGGCTGTAAATCAGTGATTTGGGTAAGTTGAACTGAGAACCATCTTCATTCCCCAGGAGTTGTGGCAGTTTGGCGTCACACCAGGTGCCATGTTTTCCTCAACCTCAACCCTAATCTGATGTCTCAATGCTGTTTCTCGGAAAAAAATGTGCAAACAGCTTTAAATGACTGCCCAAACCTTACAGTATGTCAGATCCTGACAGGGATGACAGTTTCTTTTCTTACACTCTACTCCATCTTCTACTGAATTTGGCATTGCACTACTGGCTGTTGGCACCATTTAGTGGTGTTGTGTTCAATAATTGGTGGGTTTTCTGATGGAAAGGAATCTGCCCTGTCCTAGAGAGTTCTGCCAATCATACCGGTTTCATCCGTTTTCTTTTTGTTTACATCTCCATTTTGCCCTCTCTTAGGTGTACGAGCTGACTCAGGAGTTTTTCCAGAACGGGAAGCCCGTTTGTGCTGAGAGCCAAAACAGCGTTGGGGTTTTTACACGAGACTTGGTGCGCAAGAGGATCATGTTGGATCCTGATGATTCTGAAAGCATCAAGAAGCTTAAACTCTCAATGCTTCAACAGTACCTCAAGGTTCGTGTTCCCTCCACGTCCAACTCAGCTGAAACTTTCTAACTAGATTTATATCTGTGTAGCGTTGGAACAAATTCAAGGTTTTTGCACTTTCGCTTTTTAGTCACGCAGAAATTCTCAAAAAACAAAACATGTTATGAAACACATTAGGTAAACGTGTGTTGGCCTAATTACAGCAGAATATCTTTTAAGTTGCCTATAAACAGAACATGTCTTTTTCTTGCATGTTTAAACAAGTTCAATCAGGCAGGGTTGTTTAAAGCTGTGGCTTTAAAATAAGATTGCAAACATATTGTACTGACTTTACTGGCTGTACAAAACAAACGTTGAATGCTTAAGTTGTGGTTGGAGAAGGGATCCAAGGATTTGCTTTGGGTTTACCACCTGTTAGTTGTTGAGTTTCCTGCTGATATTATTTGGAAATGTAACTGATGTGATTTATGTTAAAGGTGGAGAGTTGTGAAAGCAGCTCTCCCAGCATGGATGAAGTGTCTTTGAGTGAGTTTGGAGAGTGGACAGAGATACCTGGAGCCCATTATGTCATTCCTGAAGGTTTTATGAAGATTATCAACCTCCTGGCCCAGGACATCCCTTCCCACACCATCAGCCTTTGCAAACCAGTTCGTAGCATCCACTGGAACTACTCAGCCCATCATCGGGAGGTCATTGCCAAAAGCAGGGATACCAAGCAGGTCAACAACCACAATGACAACAACCACGGTGGCCAGCCTCATGAGGACCCTCTGCTTCTGGGTCACCCCATCTGTGTGGAGTGTGAAGATGAGGAGTGGATTACCGCCGACCATGTCATCGTGACGGCTTCACTAGGCGTCCTGAAGCAGAACCACGCGGCCATGTTCTTCCCACCTCTTCCCGAAGACAAGGTGCTTGCCATCGAGAAGCTGGGCATCAGCACCACTGACAAGATATTTCTAGAGTTCGAGGAGCCCTTCTGGAGCCCAGAGTGCAACAGCATCCAGTTTGTGTGGGAGGACGAGGCTCAACTCGAACAGCTGGCCTATCCCGAGGAGCTGTGGTACAAAAAGATCTGCAGCTTCGATGTCCTCTACCCACCTGAGCGCTATGGCTACATGCTGAGCGGTTGGATCTGTGGCCAGGAGGCGCTCTACATGGAGCGCTGTGATGACGAAATGGTGGCTGAAACCTGCACCGAGCTGCTCAGGCGTTTTACAGGTCAGAGCACGCACTCACTGGCTCAGCAAAACAGATGTAATATCTAATTTTTCTACATTCTTTGTAACAGAAAACTAGTTCATCTTTGAGTGATCAAGACTGACAAAATAACCTTGGATGGGTGACTGAGCCTTTCAGCTCCAGTGACTTATGCAAGACGTGACTGAGTCATTGTTGTTACAGAGCGGCAGTGACGTATCATCAGCTGTTACGTAGGCAGCTTTTTCAAAAGACAAGGTAATAAAGATACAACAGCTGAATGACTCAGGTGTGTGTTTTGTGCCCACCCAGCATTGACTAATGGTTCTGGTGTCCCTACAAAAGCAGCATCAAGCAGACAGACTGATAATGTCTTAGATAAGACAAAGTCCCTTTTACTGACATTTGATCAGTCTTTTTTCTTATTTCAAACACAGAACAAGTGCATAAAGCAAGTTAATTAAAAAAATGTAATTTTCGTTAGAGAACTTAACTCAGCTGCTTGACAATGATTACGACACAAAACGTAGCATTTTCCTATGGGGTGACTCAGTGTGCACCGTTTGGCTGTAGATTAGGAAGGATGTGCGGTAGACAAGTCTGGCGTCTGCTTCAGAACTAGGTCACATTGTGATCACAGAGACGGTGACTGTCACTTCATGATGTAGTCAGTGGACTTCCTGTGTATGCAGAATGTGAATTACCCAGGAAAACACACTCACGTTACTCAGTTAGGTTAGTGCACTTTAATCTCCTCAGGCTTTCTTTAAAGTGCTTTGACATGGGCTGCAGCTCTGGATAAAATATTGTGAGCAAGTCCAAAATCTCAGTCCAGATTAGAACATTTAAAGATTTCACTGGATGGACTTAAAATCCATACCAATCAAGCAGAGAGTTTAGACAATTCTTGAAGTCCTACTTAAATATTTGTTGCATAAGTAGGTGAAAATAATAGAATTGCAGTGCTCTCTTGTACTGTATAGGCTATCCTTTGAGACATTTTCTTTGTCGCTGATTTCAAAGGGTGTACTGGGGCTTGAACTTGTGTTACTGTAGATTTTTGTAGACACAAATTATCCTGAATCTTCAAGATCATCTTAAATATTTAGTTTCACAAACAGTAAATTAAGCTCAGATTAGCACTCAGCAAATTGTTAAAACAGGCTTTGCTTACATAATTTTTTTTCTTATCTTTTTTTGACTTGTATACTTGGTAACAACTCATCTTTTAGAACAGATCTCATTGTGAGTCATGTGTTGAACTGGCCCAGGTTAATAAAACACTGCAGTGGAAATACAAAAGATGAGTAACAAAAGCTAACCAGGCCATGATGCTGTTTCCATAAAAGTGTATCACATCACGTCTATTCATACATTCGGTTTCTTTACATCCTTGTTCCTGTTCAGGGTCAACAGAAGCAGGGATGTGCATTTTCAGCAAAAACACTCTTTAAATCTTTATTTTGGATGTGGCAGAAATCCTCTATGGCTTTCATCCTGCTTTGATTAGCTGTTAACTTAACTTTCTGTTCAATAGTTTTACATTTTCTTCAAACTGAAACCTTAACAGAGCCATACTTTAGAAAGTCAGAACTATTTAATTTTTATATATTTCACATGCGCTTCAGTTTCGGTAATTCTTGTCCGTTCTATTGTCTGTCCACAGGGAACCCTGACATTCCAAAACCCAGACGTATCCTGCGCTCGTCGTGGGGCAGCAACCCCTATATCCGAGGCTCCTACTCATTCACCAGAGTCGGGTCCAGCGGTGCAGACTGTGAAAGGCTGGCCATGCCGCTGCCTTATGCCAACAGCACCAAGGCTCCAGTAAGAACAACCACAAAATAGATTCACGTTGTTTTGTCAACCACATTTCAGAGGGTTTTCTTTTTCTTGTTCCCTTGGTTTAAGGTGGGCACAGTCTGTAAATATGAAAACCAGCCAAATAAAATTTGAGCTTAAATTTGATTTAATAGTGCCTGAAACTCGTTCACAACACATACTCTAAGCACTGATTTAGTGAGAGGTTGCAATATGGCATTAGGTTATGCGTAAGGTCATTTACAAGGTATAATCAAAACGACTACAACTCCATATGTGTCATCCTAAAATAATCTTAGTTTAACAGCTTTGGCCTAAAAGGTGGCGGGTGATAGGCGTTTCTTTGAGAAATGCTAGGCCTTTAATTACTGCCTGCGTTTCTCAGCAGTGCCATCCACAAGTCACTGCAGGACAGTCAGAGCAGATTCAGCTGGTGTCAGGAAGGATATGGAAACTGATTAATGGCCAGAAGGCCATGAAACCTGATGACTGTAGGTGGAGGGCAAAAGGAGCTAGAGGTGTGTTTAGCATGGGGGTGGGTGGAGGTACGTTGCGCATACTTGAAACTAATGAAGGAACAGTATGATCTCACTGCTGGAGTCTTTCAGTGCAGCCAAGCTGAAATAAAACAGGCTCTCAGGACATTTTGCAGCTCTTCTTCAACAACAAGAGAAGCACCAATTGGAAACAATGCTGCAGGAGACATCAAAACAATGCCAAGAAAAGGGTGACAGATTTTAAACTTTTTTTTCTCACACCTTTTTTCCTTCTTGTTTTGTTTCATTCAGCCCCTGCAGGTCCTGTTTGCCGGAGAGTCAACCCACAGGAAGTACTATTCCACAACACATGGTGCTTTGCTCTCAGGGCAAAGAGAGGCCACTCGCCTCACAGAGATGTACCAGGACTTACACGCAGCACAAGCCACAAAGCCTAAAATATAACATAAATCAAACCTCTGACTAGTGAAAAAAACAAGTATAAAACATTGAGCTAAATTAAACATTCTGTCTTTCTGATTAAGGTGTACTTAAAAAGCATAGTTTGGGCATTTTTTTTAACTGATAACTAATGAGTATTGTTTTTATTGTACTGTAGGTCTGAATCATACTAAATTTTATTTGAGATGTTAAAATATTGCCACAGGTGCTGTTATTTTTTGTTTTTGTCATTCTGTCATCTTTTTTTTTTAGCAATAAGGTCATGTTTATAACAGCATTTTTAATTTACCTGATTTGTAAAGTGCCTTATGTATGTAATGCCATGTTACCTAAAATAAATATTGGAATTATTAAACAAAAATTTTAAAGATATTAACAAAATAAAAGTTTTATGATCATAAAAGTGATTTTGCCCATTTTGAAACCACAGTAGAGTTTAAATTCCTACTCTCCCAAGAAAATCTTTGAGAAAAGTACAACCACAAGCACACAGAGAAGAAAACGTTTAAACAGACAAATAAAACCAAAAAACACACACGAAGACAAAAATAGATATGCTGAAGCATGAGAATGTTTCTTTTTATTTAGGAATTAAATAAATCTTTATGTATTTGTATAAAGAAATTATTAGTAAACTAACCTAAAGTTATAACGCCTGAGTTAGCCAAATATTTTGGTATGTGGTGATAGTTAGCAAAAAAAACTTGTGAAATGCTGACCGACCACTGACACTAATATGAGCGTACAATCAGTTTACAAACCATAAAATAAGAATTGTAGACCAAAGTGGGCACAAATAAAATGTCTACATGAACTTTCAGCCATTTGACTGAAAAGGTCTGTAGATTGCGCGCGCGTGCGTGCGTGTGTGTGTGTAAGCTGAAACTGTTTTCTATTCTCACCCATGTCCCCTCCCTCCTCTTCCTTCCTTCATTCAGTCAGAGACAGAGGGGAGGGAAAGACTGGGACAAATTAGTGCCGGCCGGCCTCCTGCTTCCTACAGAGGAACACGTGCTGCTGCAGGACTTTAACCACTCAGCTGCAACTTTTAAAACTGTCAACATGACAATCTTTTAATAATATTTTTTTTTTGTCAAAAGTCAGGAAAAAAATTGTGTGTTTGAGAGGATTATTTTGATTACATTTTTGTAGAATTTGTTCTCTTGTGAGTCTGGAGAGCAGAGTAAAAAGTTCTTTGTTCATGCATTAAACAGCTACATGTCTTCTCTAACATTTGGGCCTTTAATCACAAGAAGCTAACAAAGGTTAACACAGTTGGCTTGCAGCAGATTTTCATCTTAGTAATTTCCCGTTTCAGCTGAGCTTCCTGCATGTGGTTTTTAAACAAACCACCAGAAAACACGTCAACACTGTCAGCTTCCTGCCTCCAGTTTCATCCCAGGGAACTGTCTATGTTTATTGAGGTTTTTCACATGTTTTGTTTCACCTGAGGAAAACAAACAAACAAACAAAAAAGCCAACAACAATAACCAAACAAGAGACAATATTATAAAAACCTGAAGATTTGGAGTCAACTTGAATCAAGCTGGCTACCACAGCCATACCACCTACTCTGGGGGCTGAAACGTTCTGCAAGGTCTTTGTTCAGAATTTTGCTCTCAGCTTTCTGAAATCCACTTTGTTCATATGTAAGTAAAGTATCTCGCTGGATCTGTTTTTATAATACTTTTGGTAAATAGTCTACAACTTATTAATTTTAGAAGCTAATCAAGACAAGTTGCCACAGCCATCTGATAGAAGAAAATACATAAATGGTTAAATTTTAGATATTAAGCAAAATGCATATAAAGCTTCTTGTGTCAGCGTTCTATACAAACTACCTGCACAAACTTTCTGTTCACTGAAAAAAAGAAGATATAGGAGTCAAAAAGAAACATTTTACTCTGGGAAAGTCCACTAACCTCACAAGTGTGTCTCAAGCAATTTGACCCTGTAACTCTAAGTTAACATAAAAACCAGAAAGAAAACAATGACTTTTATTTAAAGCATGTTTTATTGATGACATCAAATGAATGAGAATCCATCTAATACAGTCATCATAGAAGGCTGATCGTTCTTTTTGCAAAAGCAATTTTCACCAACAGAATACATTTTGTTGCAGGAGAAATTTGGGCGATGTTCATGGATGGATGGATAAATACACACTTAATTGCCCTGTTAAGTGTTGAGGTAACGTGTAAAACACCGGTCAGACGGACAGGCAGCTGTACAATCAGTCATACAGAAAATATACAGTTACTTACTGTAAGCACTTGCACAGTTTGAATTCATTTTTTTTTATTGCACAGCTTGATGAAATGATCAAATCGTAACAAAAGACACTTGAGTTGGGAAAAAAAGACACGAATGAAGAAGAACTGCAGTTCTGAGATGGTTCTTCTGACTGTTAAAGAGTTAGGCAGATAATTAGAGATGGAAGAGTTATTTCAGTGTAAAAGGCTCCTCTAATCTGCAGTTTCAGTGCCTGCAGCATTCGCAACAAGTCAAAACAAAACAGGTAAAAATTTAAGGGATAGTCCAGATCGAATAAAATTGCATTTTGTGGAAGCTGGTCTGGAATGAATCATTGCCCTTTAAGGTGAAAATGTATCGTCACCTGACTCGTGTGATTTATGACTAGAAGAGTATTGACACGAGAAGAAGAGTCGAACACAGGAAGTGCGTTCTTTATTTAAAATCATACGCAAGAGTTTTCACCTAATAAGCAGTTTATGGAAGTTTCTAAAATGTTTTTAACTTTTTGACTTTTATTCTGTTGGATGGACAACCTGTGATTGTGCTTATTGTTGTCGAGCAACACCATTCACGAGCTTAAGAATGGACGAGCGTAAACCAAGTGTTAAAACAGCTCCAGTTTCAGTAATGTCAGAGTGGTTAATGCAGACGCTACATTGTTGTTAACTCATCATGACAGTTATTTACATGGTATCCTGCAGTTTGATGCAAGTACAATTAGCAACTAGCTGTAACACTTTTGGTAAAAATTAGGGTATTTCTTGCAGGAATACTATCGTACTTCTACTAGAACAGAGGTGTCAAACTCAGTTACATAAGGGTGCCAAAAATCAAAACTTGGTCCAAGCCAAGGGCCAATTTCTGTCAATAATTATTGAAGAAATGTTATATAAAAAAATCAATCTTACAGAAATACAAATGACCTTTTATGAATTATGTTTTTTGTAGCATTTAGATCATAAATAGCCTAACAAATAAAGTAAAACTATTGCATTTAGAAAGACATATCTTTAACATTGATTTCTTTTGCCTTACTCTCTATCAACAAATTTTTCATCCAGCAAATCAGATTTAAAAAAAAAACTCACTAAAAATCCAGTTATTTGACATGAACATAAGAAAAGAATTCAGCAAAAGATAATTAAAGTCAATTTTCTGTTGTTCTTTACACACCAGAAGGAAAGATTTCTAAAAGAAATCTAATGTAATTTTCTTGGCTTGAAAGTTAGCCAGCTGTCATGAGCAGAATGAAGTAAAAGTTGGAGTTACATTAAGATGACAGCGATTAACTTTGATATTAGCTCTGCTCAGATTAGCTGTTAGCACTTCGATTTGCTCAAACTTAAACTCCCTTTCTTCCAGTTAAGTTTATGAATTAATCTGTCTACAACAGGTAAAATGTCACTAGTTCAGAACATTTCAAATCACAGCTGAAAACAAACTGAACTATCCCTTTAATTCAGAAGCCTAACAAGGAAAGCAACAAGGTGTGCTCATATCAGGTCATACTGGCAGCTTCAAAGAGCAACTAAAACCAGATTTATTCTCTAGTTTTTGGAGTGCTATGATACTAAATGAGCGATGCGAGAGAAGTCGAACAAAAGCATTTCCATGTTCCCTTTACCACGAGATTCAACACATAGACAACAAGCCGCCAGACGTCCGAGAACCCTCCACTTAAACAGACAACCAAGAAAATTGTTTGAGTCAAAGAAAAGTGCATTATGTTTCTTTTAAATACTGAGAAACATTAAGAAACAACTCTCTTTATAATAAACATCTTTTTAAATATTATTTGTTCCTCTATAGTGCAACAACAGACGGGATCAAATGAAAAAGGTATTATTAACCTGCAGGCAATCAAAGCTCTTTAAACATTTAATAATTTTCTGGCCACGGTAGCAGAACAGTTAAAAAGGCAACTTAATGATTGATGCATGAACACAAACATGCCAACTTTATACACAGCGCTCTTTTTTTTATAGAAATAAATAGCTGAATTATCCTCTTTTTAAATAATCTCCATCTCTATATGAATCTGATGCACATTTAATATAAAGTATCTAAGTACACAACTTCAATGTCAACACTACTGTTATACATAATATATTTCTCTATGTTTGTCTTTCATTCCACGCCTCTAAAGTGAGAAGTCCTACTGAATGAAGATCTGGAAAACTTCAGCTCGGACAATAATATATTATCCCAACATCACCTGTTGGTCTTGTTTTTTTCTTTTCTTCACTGTTTTCATTTTCTACAAACATTATGTACAGAATAGCTGATAACGAACGCAGGGATTGTCGAGAACTCAAACCCAACAAGTGCTTTGTGTTTCCCCCCCTCCACCATGTCAGCAACATTGCACTTCTTTCCCATAAATTTAATTCCTTCAGTCGAACAAAAACCAGAGTGAAATAAATAAATAAACTAAAATGAAAAAATGCACAATCATTTCTAGAGTACACAGTTAGACATTTCATGATGCGTTTTTGTATCCTTAAGCATTTCAAGAAACTGTAATTTTGCTTTTTTTTTGCACCAAATTATGTAAATAAATGAAAGCTTTATTTGTGCCATGAAATGAAGGAAACAACCAGAAGTTGTATGATTGATTTTGTCACCTAGCTGTACCTATGTGCATTTTTGTTGTTTCAGTCACAGCAATAATAAATAAGCTGAAGAAATATTGCACTTTCACAAATACAGCTGCGGTCAGAGGTTCACATGCACTCATCATGGGTATGAGGGGGGGTTTCAATTTCTGGGGGCTTTACTGATTTATTCGAACGGTTCTTTATCCAAAATGGACCAATTCAGATTTTCACCTTCAAGCTCAAATATACACAAACATTCACCTAAATCTTTTGTCAACTGAAGATCCAAAAGCCAAGAAAGTCCATGATAAGTTCAAACTTGTATACTCTAAAGCACTGGGATGTATCCATGATGAATGGATGTAAACCTCTGAACACAATTCTAAGGGGACTTGCTAAAGACACTTAAAAGATTTGTGCACAATATTAATATAAATAGATTTTTTTTGGTCCATAATGGGGTGGAAATAAGCCCTATAATTAATAATATTAATTATTTAAACCTTTTTAAAATGGGGCATTTGGCCTCTCTGAGATGTATTTTGTGAGGTTGATGCCTGGTGAACACACGTTGATTTTGGCTGGTGTTTTCACTTCTTTGAGCTGAGAAAATCACCAGGATCAACAGCGTTATTCTCTCAGACACAACAAAACTCCTTCAGAGCCACAGAACGAGCCATGCTGTATGACCCACAACACACTGAGTCTTTTCCAATCGCACAACAGTGAGTGGGCATTTTGCTAATCATAGCTTGATAAAATTTCTGCAAAATTACACAAAAAAAAGTTGTTGCAGTCCAATCAATTTCTTGATGTATTGCATTGGAGTCCTGCACAGTAATGCAAATACTTGTCCTGTGCTGCTAAAGGGGTTTCATGTCCCATTGGATGGACAGGGAGCTGGCTGTGGTGCAGCTTCACCAGCAGGGGGAGGCAGAAAGTTGATGAGTATAAATAAAACAAACAGCCCTGCTGAGTGGAATGGCACTGTTCTGTATGAAAACTCAGGCAATAAACAAACACTACAACACCTGTACACACCTGGAGACTTGGTTCTATATGAAACACAACACTTTTAGTTAGAGCTGCTTTCCCTTTAAATAAAACTCAGACGATTTCTTTTTTTTTTTGTCACTGAAGCAACTAAAAGTCTGTCTTGCTGGTCCCCATCTCTTTGTATTAATGGCACATCAGAGAAAATGCTCTCTCGAATCAGGACAGACATTATTACAAATGGCACTGGGAACGTCGAGTACTGCATCCTGCCCTCTGACACAAACAGGTCCAGAGATACAATGAAGGTCCAAATAAATCACTGGATTATAGTGACATGTTCACGCTGGAAGGATGCAGAGGATGGTTTTCAGAGGCAAAACTTGGTTGATGCCCATCCATGCAAAATGTCAAGAAGACGAGATCTGTGTGTCACTGAGAGGCTGCGTTTATTTCTCTCCACAGCGCAGCAGAATTCAGCTCTGGGTGGAAGCAGTAAGTGTTCACATAGTTTTCTTTTACCCAGTTTAACCATTAATAAGTGCAGGACAAACTGGGATATTTATTCACTTCTTCATCACTCACTCAGACACAAAGCTCCTTGAGAATCTGGGGTTTTATGTACGTCTGGGGAAAGTTCTTTTCAGTTGTTTGTTGGTTTTGAGGCTGGTCCTTATCAATGCTGACAGTAAAAAAAATGCAGCTTGGTCAACTGGCTCGCATTCACAAACTTGATTCACTTTTTATGGTTTGAAGCTAAGTGGCAAATCTGAGAGCTGATGAGCTTCTTCAGTTTTCAAAGTTTAAAAAGTGTTTTGGATAAAAAGTGCCTTTGTTGGTCTGATGGTCCCACCGACTTTTAGGACATATTTTGTTAAATTATATTTCACTTTTTCATGTTTGTTCTCCTAGAATATCCACATTTGTTTACAATGTTGTCTAGTTCGTGTTAGCTGACGCGTTCAACCCCTTCGCGGGCGTTGTCTTAAACTTAGCTGCGTCCTTCAGACTGACTTGAGCTACGGCCGCACCTCTCGATGAAACCGAACAAAAGATGTTAGCAGAGGCTGTCTGCTTTCACGTGGAGGATTTTGGAGAAGCCAGGTCTTTTCTTCAGAGCCTGAAAGAAATAAAAAGAAAGAGATATCAGTATGTGATTTATCTCTCATTGTGCATTATTACTATGTCAGTTTTAAAGTGGCTGGATTTCTCCTTGGGCTTCACCTCAAGAGAACTTGTTTCAGAGAAGGGATGGTGCAGAGCACAAATAATTGAGATAAAAACAAATTTTTACACCTATTTTGGGTGGTCACTGCAGTGAGACATTTCAACATCTTTACTGACTCATTAAAACAAAACCTGTTTTATCCCTGACTGGGTGTGGTTAGCCATAACACGGATACAATCTAGTCACCAATAGGCCCTTCGAAATCTGAGTCAGTAGTAATTCTGATAAAATCAGACCTCACTTCTATTTTTGAATGAAACTAGAATTCCTTAAAAGAATCCATAAGCTTTGTGTGCCAAAGTTTGAAACAAATACCTCATTTGATCTGATTTGATCAGAGTATGTGCTGGGGATGACTCTTGGCTACAACCACATTGAAGTTTAGCTCAAAACTTGTAAAAGTGACTGTTATAGCAGTTATTAATGTTTTTACTCACAGGTCCAAAAATCCAAAGAATACCAAAGTTCTGTTGGCTTAAAACATGTTAACACATTCAACAAAGTCCATAGCAAGAACATGCAAAGAAATTTAACGTCCCTGTTGATCATTAATCACGTGAGCACAATACAGCAGGAGAAACATGATGACGTGTGTGAGACTCTTTTACCTGCAGCTTGTTAACCATCTCATCAAACAATTTTCTAGCTTCTGGACTACTGGGGTCCTCAAAGTAGTCTTCTATACCAATCTGAACCACAATAGACTTGAGGCTGCGGCAAACACCTGCACAGTTAGAAAAATAATTTTAAGGTTGTTGGGAAACCAGGTTTAGGAGTATCAGTGCTGCTGTGCTAAACAATTTTAATGAGGCATATTAGGCAGGAAGTGGGCTTTAGGTTTAAAACTTACTGTTGAAGTGGAGCAGGGCTTTCGGGGTGACGGGTGTGGAGGTGAGCACCAACATCTCCAGACCTTTCAGGCCTTCTCTACAAACCTCTGCTGCCACCTCCTGGTTGATCTCACTCACATGGTCCAGCTCTAACACTTGCAGCCTCATGCAGTTTCTTGCTGCACAGACAGAGAGGATC
>JAVKLF010000100.1:7408406-7423762 GCA_034783495.1 Millerichthys robustus
TGTGTGTGTGTGTGTGTGTGTGTGTGTGTGTGTGTGTGTGTGTGTGTGTGTGTGTGTGTGTGTGTGTGAGAGCGAGAGAAGCAGTGCCAGGTGGAACTCTGTGTACCAGGCGGCCGACATGCATCAAAGGGAGAATGTGCTTAAGCACAAGCACCGTCTCTCCTTCTCTGCCTTTTCCCTGCTTTTACCCCTAGAGCGTGTTCAAGGCCTGCTGCCAGTGGGAACGGATCATGGAGGAAACAAGAAAACAGCACTTTACGTTCCCATTCCTGGATATGTTGCAGGCAAAGCAAAAGGAGAGCACATCTCAAAAACTAAAAACTGGATGGGTGAAACAAAAATGCACACATTTGGAGACGCTTGTCTAAAATTTAGGCAATTATCTTTACAATTCAACCTGTGTTCCTATTCATTTCTATGAGGTAGCTATTTAAAAACAACTTAAAGAATGAACAGTTAGAAAGTCATCCATCCTTCTTTTGTCTCACTGCAGGGACATGAGAGCAAACTTGCTAACGCCGGATGGAGAGAAGGAGAACGACAGGCTGTGAATATAGGAGCTTGCTCTCTGGGCTTCCCTTCACAGTGCAACAAGGTGCCAAACAGTGTGCGACTCCACACTTGTCCTCGTCAAGCTGATTACTCACAGTCTGACAGCGATGCAGGAGCATGCAGACATGAAGTGGAGCAATGTTTCAACCAAAAGAAAGTAGGCACCCAGGTCAAGTCCCAGGTTCCAAAATGATATTTTGTTAGGAAAATATTGCATTTAATTCTTAAAGGTGCAATCAAAAAAGTATTTACTTTAAACTCAAAAGCTTTGACCTCCGTTTAGGATCCTCTAAAATATTTACAGCAAGAAAAATAACAACACTAAATTTGTTTTGGGCAGATCTGAGTCACTTCTGATTAAAAATCCTGTCAAAACATTGAGAAAAAAAAGAGTTGTTTTTTTTATGGCATCACGTATATTAGCAGACTAATTCCTGAAATGGGAGTTTTTTTCTGGACAACCTTTGCCTGCTTTTAGAGTTGTTTTTCAATAAGGAGAAGCAAATAAATATATAAATAAATAAAAAAAACAAATACATAAAAAAATAAGGTGGCACAGTTCAAGTACACAGCTGGGGGACAAAGAACTGATTTCTAGTTTCCAGAATATAAAGGGAGCTTTTCAGGCACTCCACTGTCTGGTGAGGATAAACTGCTGCAGAGCCTCACTGTTTCCACGGATATGGAGCTGAATGCTGAACAGACAAGGATCATATCTCCCGTTTCACCTTGAAAACGAAGTTCTGTTCATAATTTCCTCTGGTGCGCAAACATCAGCTGATCATAAGATCATTACGGATTAATCCAATTTTAATAACTCATCACAAAAAACCTCCACGTGCTTTCAGCTCAAAAGTCGGGCAGGCCTTTACGTGTAACTTATGTGTATGTTTCCTGCACATTAATCATCCATCCACTTTTTTCCTGCTTATTTAAGGTCAGGTTGTGGAAGCAACAGGTCCAGTCAGAAAACCAAGACACCCCCGTCTCCAGTGACCCTCTCTCTAGCTCTCCTGAAAGGATTCCCAAGTGTTTCTGTGCCAGTGAGGATTTATAATCCTTCCAGCAATTTCTGGGTCTGCCACTTGTTCTCCCATCGGGATGTGCCCAGAAAAATTAACAAATGAAGGAATCCTAATCAGACACCAGAATCTTTTGGCTCAGCTCCTCCTTCACTACGTTAGACTGAAACAACAGCCTCATTACTGCGGATGAGGTGCAGATCTGTTGGTTTGCCTCCTGTTCCATCCTGCTTTCACATTTGAACAATGCTCCATGATGGTTGAACTCCTCTGCTTGAGACAAAAGCTCTTCCCTGACTCAGAAGGAGCGTTTCTTCTTCCCTTAGCAACATTGTTACTTTAACGCGGTGAAGGGGTTTGAGCCCATTTCAAAATCGTTATCACTGAACATCATATGTTGCTACATCCAGAAAGGTAATCTGAAAATATAAAATGCAAGGAAGATGCTTTATATCTTCTGTGGGCACAAGCTGATCTCAGATGGACAGAAAAAACAGTGAACATTTGTAAATATTTGATTTTGTTAATCAGATAGATGTTATATGTGCCAAAAAAAAGAGGAAAAAAACCCATAACAGTCCTTGTTTGGATGGGAAAGGATAACCTGTTCATGTATGGAGGAATCATTGATGCTGAGACATATATTAGAACATAGACATTAAAGCAACATGTTTTTCTGGGACGTTTAGTTATTTTAAAAGAACAGCTAAGGACTTTATTCTGCACGGCTTCACAGAACCGCAGCGTGAGTGTTTGACTGAGCTGCCAGCTGTTCAGATCACTGTGTGCATCACACAATGACAAAGAAAAACCAGACAACGATGATCACAAAATGTTGCTCAAATAAAATCCTACATTTACACATTGGACAAAAGTTTTGCATGCAACAATTGTTCCAAAACCATTAAGATAAAGGCAGAAACAATGACATAACACGATGGTTAACAAGCCATGTTTTTTGTATTTTTTTAGATTGCTGAAAATGTACTCGTAATTTGTTAGGATCTGTATTGATTCATCAACTGACTGAAAAAATATATATAGGCCTATATATGATTATGACATTTTTTGCTTTGGTGCTTTTTGAAATCTATCTCCATATAAATTGCTCTGTGGTCAATTTTCACTTCGGAAAAGTTTGAATTTACATTTTCTAGAATAGAAAAATAATTTTTACTTTGCAAAGAAATAAATAATTCCCTATTTTAGTTTCAAATAGAAAATGGTTGCAACAAATCAGTACTCCAGAAAAGAAAGTTACAGATAGAATGCTGAGTGGGAGGCTACGGTCTATGCTAATTTCAATTTTGTAAAAAAACATTTAAAAACCCAAACATTATTACATTTCTGTCTGAAATAAAATATCATGCTACATTCGAACAAATTACAGTTGTGTTTTTTTTGTTGTTGTTTGTACAGTCTCTTAGTCCATTACATTGTAAATAAGACATGTTTTTAAATAAAATCCAAACCTGACGTCCGGTTCCTTTTGATGCCTGCAGACTGCAGCGTCCCAGGCTGCCGTTTGGCGTGGTGCCACAGCTGCTGATGATCTGCAGCTGTTTCTCGGCGCGATCGGCTCGGTCCAGAAGCTCCTCAATGAACTGCTGCAGACGCACCTTAGCATTAGCTTCACGTGCTGCTGTCTCCTGAAGGAAGTGGTCGATCTGGGCAACCTCCCTGCAGACACAGAGAGGGAAAGGAAGCAGAATGAATGAGACTTTCTTTAAACTGGTTTGCAAATTAGATTTCAGTGTCTTGGGGATACACTATAGACCTACAAAACCTCTAAATGATAAAAATAAACTAGGGGTGCAGAATTGTTATTTACAGACAATTAATTAGAAAAAAGGTGCCAGGTTAAAAAGGAACAGCTGGAAAGATAAAAACATTTAGCTTTTTGACTCATCACCTTTGTGAATCAACACTTTGCTTCAATAAAAACCTAGATCTGATTTTTTTTTTCTAGATGAAATCATCTACATAAAAACACACACATGCTTTCTTTGTGTCTTTAGAGAAAGCCCATGTCTCTACTGCTCAAACAGTCAGTAGATCTTAAAGGAATAGGTCAGCATCTGAGAAAATAAATGAAGCAAACAAAAGTTTTAGGTCATTTATGAAGGAGTGGACTAAAAATGTGAGTCTGTGTTGTTGAATGAGTTTTTGTTTAGAAAATAAGTCAAGCCAATCATTATTTTGGACTTCCATGTCAAACTAATGTCTAAAGAAACCATTTGAGAATCTAAATGGCAGCAACTTGCATAATATTCCGCTGAAATGAGGGCAGAGATAAAAATAGTTGCACGTCTGGCACTGTTAACCTTTTCATGTCTTCAGGCAAAAATGACTAAAGTACTAATCTGAGATTAGTCAAGATTGTTGACTGTAAGGCAAACAAAGTGACATGGCAAAATGAAATCAATCAATAAATTATGCTGAATCAAATCAATCAGTATAGATTTAGGATGAAAGTGTCTCTTCTACTGCGAGATAAGGTGACCTATCTACAACAGGCTAACTACAGTAAGTTAGAAATAAATGAAGGTAAAGTTACTAAAAGAGGCCAACTTAGTTTTTCTTTTATTTATAGATCTAAGGAATAAATTTGCTGTTTGATATTTATAAAAAGAATTAATGTGTGACAGCGCAACATAATTATCAGGAAAATAGATCTTAACGGTGCAAGTCAATGCAGAGTTTAAGTTACAGACTTGAGATCTGTGATTCTTAAAAAACAACATTTAGGCTTTGATAGTATCTGCAGACTTTGTTTAGATTCAAGCTCTTCAGTTTAAAGTCATTTTCAGAGAATTGATGAAATTATTAGATGCATGGTTGGATCTGTTCAGTGCCAAACAAATCCAAATCCATCTTTTTATGTTTTACTTGGAGTTCTTTTTGCATTTTCTTGCTGCAAATTAAGATTTAGGATATAACAAACAAGCCAAAAGGGTGATGTTGCAAGAAGAAAAGTCATCTAATCTCCAGCTTTAATATTTTGATTTATCTTCTTACGGTCAATCCTCAATGGTAAAAAAAAAAGGGTTGATGTGAACTTTTTTGTATTTCTCTGTAGTTTGGGTAAATTATTTTTGCTACAATATTCACGTTGTTTATTCTTTAAGAAAATACAAATTACTAATGAACATTTTTTTAAATAGTCTTCACTCACAGCTCTGATTTATTTCCATGCCCCGCTCCTCTCTCTCAGACCCTGCTGTTAATAAGATGGCTCTCGTTCCATCCAGACAAATGTACTTTGCAGTTTGCTGCTCATTGAAATACAGGCTTGTTTCCTGACAGTTAGCTGGTCACCCCAAATCCCTCAATTTTCTGTGGTGCATTTCTGTCCTCCAGACTTGTTCTACTGCACGAGGTAAATCCAACTGTACCGCAGCCCCTTATAGGAATACATCAAGAGGGGTCTACTGCAGCAGCTGTGTGTGTTCTGAATATGATATGAAACCTTAACAGTTCTCTGATCTCTTTGTGGAGAACTGCACAGAATTTTATTTTATTTTTTACCAAAACGAGAAACTGCAACACATACGGCGCTTCAGATTCAGAATAATTGCCTTAAAATAGCAACATTGTGGGATTTTCTAAATCTAGATTGTTTGCTAGATGCTACTTATGCCTTTGGAACAGTCTTAGTTTGGGAAAACAGAGTTTATTTTTGACTAGATTGATGAGCTGTGGCTGTTAAACGTGACTATTTGCTACAACAACAAAAACTTTATCCCAATATCTATAAAAGTAGCTGAGTTCTAGCCATTTTTGTGTTTGCTAAAGTTGGCTGCGAGAAACATCTCAAGTTTTTGTTATGGTTTGGTAATACTCTTATGTAATCTTCTACATTTTGTACATTTTAGTCAAAATTCTCAAGAAAATATACTTGTCAATTTTGTTTTATTTAAGATGACATATTCTCGTCTACTGTGTGGTTTAACCAAAACTGCTGTAGTTTATTTTTAAAAGCAACATTAAGTATTACTGAGAATTAATTCTTTATAAGCATTTAATATATGTTGTATGAATAACATTATTGAGACCATATTCAATATGTAATCAAGCAATCAATCTCACTGGAAAGATGTGTTAATATTGCATTTATAGGAAACAATGTGGTTGTTTATTGTCATCTGAGTGATTCTGAAAAGACCAACACTGTGCCACCATGTTTGAATTCTCCTTGGACTTTTTGATGATTCCAGCTGCTGTTAAACCATCCCTCAGCCGGTCTTCAGCAACTCTTCTTCGGCTTTTAGCTTAACGATTCATTTCATTTTGTTTTATCAGCGACTATTTATTCTGATTTAAGATGTCTGAAAAGTCTGAGCTGAAATGAACGTTGGCTCCTGAGGCGCTGTGTGTGAGTCTCTCCATAATTACTTACAAAGGTGCAGTATTAATGATTGGGTCAGTGTTATAGTTTTATTCATGGCACAGCAAGCAGCAAACAGAAATAACAGGCAATTCGTAGGAGTTATTTCAGGTTGCCATAGATACAACTGACACCTCTGATATGAATCATCACGTCCAACTCATTGTTAGACTTTTAGAAAGCCTTAATAGTCACTGGTATATTTGCAAACTTTAAAAAAAAGCTTTAAAATAAGAGAAGATGTTATCTTAAAGCCAATCAGTTGCTGTGTTTCTGCTTAGTCATCAAGTCGGCTGAAAACTCACCGACTGTGATGTTCCTTTTCCACCTCAGACCTCTCATGTACTTTAGAGTGAATGTGCTCCCTGTTCGACTGCCAGCTTTCCCTCTAGAGAGACACAAGAGGTGTGTGTGTTCACACAGCCCAGGCAGGATTTTAGGGCCGTTCTAGTGCAATGCTGCCAGACTACACGACCGCAGCAACTTTAATCTTTTCAAGAGAGTTGTGGGACGAAGTCAAAGAAAAGCACGCTTGTTTTTCCACCCAATCAACCCAAAGATGTCTCTGTTATCAAGTCACTGACATGTAAATAATTTTCACAGTTTCACAGAGTCTTTAAATCCCTTCAGATTGTTTCAGTGTTTCCTTCAAAACTGGTTCTGCTTCTTTTTTTCTTCTTTTTTATGTACAGAAAAGCTCAGATCTTTTTTGTTGCCTTCCACAAAAGACAAAAGTTGGATCATGTTTTCGCTCATGTCTGTGCGTTTTTTTTAAAAATCCGCTGAAGAGATATTGAAACTTTCATGAATTAATCACAATCAATAATCACCTGATTCAAGATGGCCACCACAGAAAACTGACCTTTGAAAACACAAAGGAATCCTTTGACTCAGTCAATTGTGCAGTTATTGTAGTACAACGTGGCATGGTAGTAGCTGAGACTGATCATTACCAGATATTTAGAGCACTTACCAAATGTCTAAAAGCTTTGTTTTAAAATGAACCGTTTTATTTGGAGTCAACTGAGAGTTAGACCTAACTCTGAACATGATAATGTGCTGCTGCATGAGACTGGGCATAACGTTATATTCAAGGTTTGATCCAAACAGCTACAGTGTCATCATTTCTGAACATAAGAGTTGTCATGAAAAGTGGCAACAAGCATTCCTTTAAAAAATTATACAATATAATTATGTTTTGTATGGCTTGAGATAAGGATTTTTAAAATTAATTGTTTCGTAAATACAAAAAGCAAATAAGTAGTTCGGTAAATAAGTAGACTTTGTCCTTCAAGCAGCATACGGCCTGTTTTTGTACATAAAAAAATACCTACATTTTATTATTGAATTAATGTACCAAAATACTGTAACTTGTGAATTTTAATGTTTATTTTATTACAGCAATGCTTCTATCATGTTTATATACTCTTTGTTTGGTCCATAAGGACTTTTTAGTATCTAATAATATGAATCAAACTGAAGACATTACCTCTGACTAAAGGAAACAGTGACAAGCCTCATTTACTGCTGACAATTTAACAGGTTATGCACCTAAATACACATACTGAGAGCACTTCATTTATTGTTAGGCATTAAAATATTACACATTCATTTTATTCTGTATACCAGTTGCCATATAATGACACAGTGAGTGAGTGAACAGCTTGTGCACACATTTAGACCCACATAAACACAGCAGCATGTGCACAGCTGTGTAACTGGAAAGAGATTAGAGGTATTTGAAAATATAAAATGTATCCAACTTGTTAGTCATGTTCAAGATAAAGTAAAGGAAAAACACAAAATAAACTAGCATTTTTTTAACAGAATGCACATCCACAACTGTTCATGATAAACATTATTAACAGCTAATGACTATTTAATATTTTGAAGCAAAGAGCATACTCTTTTTACAGCTGCAGCAACAAAAATATACACAAAAATTGTTTAAAAAGTAAACTTATCCATGACTAAGTTCTTAAAAATTGTATTAATACACATAAAAAACAATCTTCTAGTAAATCAGACTCCAATGAGACTCAATCTCATATTAATGTTACTCTGATCTAAATATTTACAATTAATTAATGGAAAACTAGTTATGCCCATTATAATAAATATGGTGTTTTTTAAAACAAATCTCTAAGAAAAAAACCCATAAAATAATCTCTTTAACAAAGCCTACCTCCAGTAAAACACATTATCTTTCACATAGCTCCTTCAGCTTCTCAGACTAAAAATAACAGCCGAACACGTGCTAAATCATCCTGGGATTAATTTCAGTAAAAGCTCTGATTGCCTTCCAGTATTCACTTTTTTGTGCCACCAGAGGGATCCAAATAATGTTCAGCTTGCTTCCCAAAACTGATTTACGTCCAGGTCTATTTCAGGTTCAGCCGTCGTATTAGTTCATGAAGCAGCATGGCAGCTTTATGGAGGGACTGGCAGGACGCAGAGAGATGAGCAATCTAGCAACCTGCCCAGCTGCAACCATCATTCTCTGAAGGGCATCAGGGGAAATACAACAAGCAGAAGTAACATCCAACTGCTGACTGAACATCACACCTGCAGCAGATGTAGTTGCTGGGTGTAAGTGGAGCTACTGATATGTTAAAAAAAAAAACAGTTTTGACATGGCTGATGCTAGATTTATAGGAGGATTATGATTGACAGCTAATGAGACCAGTTGTGGTTTTTTGCCATTTTATCTCAGCAGCCCTGAGATCAGAGTTTCAGTCAGCCGTGCCTGAGGTTGGAGGAAGAAGGTTTGGTTGTTAAACAGACATGAGCTCAGTACAGAGTAGAGAGACTCCGTGAGATCATTAACTTCGAATCAGGGGAAGGAGACAAGATGAGGTAACAGGTCGATAAAATGTTCTAACAAATCATCATTGGATCATTAATTGTATTCATTCCTTATTATGTCCATAATGTCACGAAGCCTGCTGAGTTTTGATGTTAATTGTAATACAAAATGTAGCATTGATCTTAAATATTGTAGCTGATTACAAATTGGTTTGAAAACTGTCTTCTTAATGCTCTCTCAGTGTCTAATCTATAGTCTATTTGTGCATTAAAAACAATATTAAATATTTTAATATCATTATACCATTAAAACCTCTAATGTTCATAAAGCAATGTGTGATCATTTGTATGCAGTAATAGTACTAGAGTTTGTTTTTTTAAGTAACTGTTTTTTGATTTCTTTGTTTTTTATTGTGAAACTGGTATTTTTGGATGTTATCTTTACTGCTAATTTTTACTACTTCCTTTATGTGTTGATATGCTTTCTGAAATAATACTTCTTTAGTGATAATTAGTAGTTCAATATGTCAAAATTTCTAATTATTATTTGCCTTGTTCAACTTTAATCACTTTCTAACTCTTGTCAAACCTTTAACCATAAAAACACTTTAACTGAGAAGTCACTGAGGAGTCAATTTCTAAAAGTCCTTTTGTTAAATTGAAGCCTGTTTTAAGTTGTGTAACTGAACAGGAAAGAAGGTTCATGTTCATGTAGCATGTTGTGACTACAAGAAACAAGCTGCACGTGTGTCGTTAGCACTTGGTAATTAACAGGTCAACTTTTCTGTCTCTGCACTAATTTGTGTTGCTCTGCTATAGTCATTGTTTGGAAAAAAAAGAGCTGGTTGCAGCTGTGTTGGTACATCAGCACAGAATTGGAACCGACAGAACTGGAAACTCAGGCATGGGCTGTAATTATAAAATTATAAAACCGACTCTAATTTGCAAAAGACAATGATTTTGCTTCTTATTCTATGACATAAAAATTGACATTTTAGCACAAGAAATTGCCTTGAAATGCACATACTAAAACACAGTAAAATGGCCATAAAAAACAAAACATACATAAATAAAAAGTAAAAACTTACTGTTGTTTGTGGTTCAGCTCAGCCTCCTTGTTCACCAGGTCCTGTTTGAGGTTAGCTAGCATCTCCACAGAGACGTCCACCTGTCGAGACAGCTCTGAGGCCTTGTCCTCCAGGTCTTGCTTCTCCTGGCTCAGCCGATCGCTCTCTTGCTTGGCCCGCTCCAGCTCAGAGCTCTTCCTCTCCAGCTCCGCCTGGAGACGGCCTACACGGGACGCTATTTTCTGCTCCACCTACGAGACAAAGTGGACAAGTGAAAGCTGCCTGATGTCCGGTGCTGATCAAAACACTGCTGATTACAGGTGAGGTCATAAACTATAGCAAAGTATCACTATTAAAGATTGTTAATAAAATGCTCTGTTCTCACAGCCAGCATCTCTACATATGAAAACGTTAAAACAATTAAGAAAGTACAGTAAATGTACTTTTTTCTGGTGTTCTGAAGTTTTAATGAACTACCAGATGTTTATGAACAGAAATTGATTAGAATATAATAAAAGGAATGCATTTCACCCACCATCTTAGACGCTAAAAGTGTTTAATGTTCTTAATTTCTACTGACTCTTTAGTCACTTTGTGTAGGAAAGACCTAATAACCCAGACACATACCTACCATCAGGTTACATCTTAGTGTTCTTACGTGTTATTTGTAGGAGTGGACTTCCTGTTTCACATTTGGTATATGACTTTAATGAGCTCAATCACTTTCTCCATTGCTGAGTTCAAGGTTCTCAAAATCAGAAATTGTCCAGAAGATTGCTCTTGTTAGTTAAGTGACTAACCTAACAAAGGCAGGGGATACGTGTTTCCTCTGATTGCTAAGGCAATGTACAATTACCCCTCTTTAGAAATCAAACTTGTGTAGAGACCAAGTCCACAGCAGTCAGAGTCAGATTCCTAAACACTTCTGGCTGATAAAGTCGATTCTGATAACAGCGATCCTACTCACCTCCTCGGACAGTTTCTCCAGCCTCTCATCGAGCTCCAGCCGTTCAAACGCCCGTGCCTTCAGCCTGGCCAGGCCCTCCTCGTAGGCTGCCTCTACAGCACTGGCTGCTACATTAGCTGCCACAGCCACAGCTGTGCTGGGGTTTCCATGGGGCCCCGGATCTGCGGATGTCATCGCCTTTTTCATGAAAAGCTCCCCCAGTGGGAACTCCACATTTGGAATATACCTGGCTGTAGAGTTGGAGTTAGCCGGGGTCAAGCTTAGGTCGTCCGCACAAGGAAGCTCCCTGCAGGGGAAGCGCCGCTCGTTTAAGGCTGAGGGCCGGAGTGGCTCAAAGGGGTCGTTGTTGTTGGCGGGTGTGAGGAGGGCCCCCTCAGCCACTAGGGGCAACAGAGCAGCGGCGTCACATACGCTGTTGGATTTGGAGAGGACGTAGAGGGTCTCGTACGTGTGGTTGTATTCCAGGTGGGCGCGCAAGGACGACAGGCTTCGGAAGCGCTTGTGCTCCCCGCACCGAGGACAGCGGTATGGCAGGTCCAGAGAGGCCATTCCGTGCAGTAACTGCCGGAGGAGAGGGGGCGGTCACACTGCACGATGACAGCGCCGATATGAGGGCACAGGGGTCAGACACCGTTCACATCCTGTCATGGTTGAAACAGAGTGACTGGAGGAGGTCAGCATGAGGAGGAGGTGCAAAGAGTCGGGTCAGTCACATGACTGCAAAGTGAAAACGTTCCGCTGGTCTATGTCCTTCATTGGCCATGGCTGCTTTTCCTCAGGTCCTGAACCAAGAAGGAAAACAAAAGTCAAAAAGAGTCCTACTTGAGCTACGTGCGTTACAGTATCTTGGTACCAAAATCTAAAGATAGCCTGATATTAGATCAAAATATTAAGCCTGTTTCTTCTTCTTTTTTTTTTTTTAAATCGTCAGAATTGGACACGCCTTAGTTTGTTAAGCTTGTTAAAAAGCAAGTGCATCTATGGGCAGAATAGTGTTACTGTGTTATACTTTAATCAAGTTATGTACATGTTTTCACCAATCTGTGTCTCTGCTGTGACTGCTGGCGACAAAGCTGTGGAAACACTGAAGAAAACAGGTGAGATAGCTCGAACTTGTTGCATGGACATCCATTACCACAGTCTTATGTCACTGTACTCAGCATTTTGACTCCTTTTTGTTCACTCCGTTTCCAAAATCTTGTTTGAACGACACCTGTTTTATGATGCAGTAGAGCAAAATGTTTTGTTTCTTTTAGGTCTATAACGATTCTGTGCTCAGAATCTGGCTTGAAGTGTGATTATTGATGCATCAATCATTGACACCATTGCTTGACACAATGACCTTCTTTTAATGGCTGGGTTTCCCCCTCAGTACCAGTGGACCCTGAAAGAACTTAAATAGAATATTACTCAAGTTCTTTTCATGCAATGTTGTTGAAAACATTGTAAAACTGTGAAATCTTGTTTTTACAGGGTTTTGACTAATTCATTTCTTAGTTAAATATACATTTTTTGAATGTATTTCTATTATTTATGCTTGAAACTGTATTTAAAATAGATGTTTATTCATCTGTAACAAAGGTGTGTACTGATCCAGACGAAGTCTCAAGGCTAAATCACCACCAATAACTGTTTTGTTTTTTGTTTATTAGGCCTACTCAAAACCTTCTCATTTAAAACGGGTATATAAATAAAGTCACCTGAGAAATCACCCATTGGAAAAACAAAACAAATAACCACAAAATAAACACAATCAGTGAAGGTTTACCATCTACTGCAAGTTCTGCAAATACATCTCAAATACCAAGGTAATTTAAAATTAATTTCTAGGAAAAGGTAGATGAAGCACATCTGATTTTGGTTTTGTGCATTTTTCTTCAAAGATAAGCAGCTTTACCTTCAACACAATTCTGGTTTGTCTTTCACAGAAACAAGAGATCCTCAGTAAGGTTATAATGCAAACGTCTGCACATCTAGGTATCCCGACACAGGATTGAGACAATGGATGTCAGGAGATGGAAATGGATCCATTAGCGTGAGTGCTTGTTAGCGCCGACATCATTTTCCAGTCTTAAGCCAACAAGGTCAGACAGGAAAAAGTTAATTTCAAAAGGATCTAGTAACCCACATTAGGGGAAAACACCGTCTGCTTGCTGAGTTAACGCCTCGTGAAGCAGCCCTTGTTTCTGCACTTTCTTGTAAGCAAACACTGAATTCCCTTTTAACAGGCAGTTTAAATGCATGCAAAATTATGCATTCATTTCTCTCATAGAGTAAAAACCCACTTTTGCATCAACAAAACTGCCATTATTGGGAAATATTTGAACATTTTGTTATTCTAACTTTCTATCTGCTTTCATGCAGAGCAGAGTATCCTGCCAGAACATTTGATTTCAGATTTATCCAAGTTTCACAGCTCTTGAAAACCTGTGACAAATCATGAATGCAGCCTCTTTTGATTCTCCTGCATGTAGTTTCCTAACTGAGATGCAATCTTCTGATCAGACAACAGCACACAGACATTAAAACCTGAGTTTTTTCTAGGAGATAATATAATTTCAATATAGTCAAATACAGAATCAGTAAGAGGAAAGAAAAACATCAGGATATTTTTAAAGGTAAAATCACCTAAACACTGAGGTGATGACAACCAACCCAAAACTTAAAATATTGGCCTACTTTTATTCATAAAGTACACAGCATAGTTTATATTTTATGGATGAATACACACACACACACACACACACACAGCCACCCACACAAACAAACATCTATTTTCTTGAGACATGCGGACATTTAGAAATGACCATTCAAGCTGGGAGCTTGAACTACAGCAGACTTGTAAGATATTTTGTTTCCGTCTCCAACAGCAGCTGCTAATGAGGGAAGCAGCAGGCACTGAGTGTTTAATGACAAATCCCAGATGTAGGCCATTCTTCAGATTGGGCACATGCACTGGAAATCCCCTGAATTCACAGAGGCTGTTATTAGATGTCTGGTGAAGCCGGATCAGGAAGTACACGGCCACGTCAAGCTCTCTAACCAATCATTGAACTGTTGTTTTACAAAGCAGGGAATGTAAGAAACAGAGTGTATTTATCATATCCTTTCTCTCGTCAATAACTTTCTTCATTTTTTTTTTTTGTTGTCGCTTTAAATGTCACACAGTCTAAGCCAAATAAACAAATGCCTAACAATTCTTGAAGGAATGCTCACCGCTTTTCATGCCGGAATGTGAAACTTGGATCATCCTATGTTGTGAGATGACAGTAACAGAACTATTTTTAGATGCAAACTAACACAAAATCACTCTGTGAAAACAATCCTTAAAACAGCCACCTGGTGCCTTAACAACATACCGCTTAGTGCCAAAGGATGTTAAATCAACAAGCCTTGTTATGTGTAGTTACAACAAAATACTACATATGTTGTTAATATTAATCCATAGAACAATTTCAATTTCTGACTTACCATTAGAAAAGTCACAATCATTTTTCTCTCAGTTTCTGTGGCTAGCTAAGGAAAAGTGATACTTTTGTATGTGTTATATATCACTGCCCTACTTTTTAGAAGGCAGATCTGTTTCTTGCAGAATTAATTTTTTTAACATTTAAAATCATTCGCACATTTGAATAAATGCAGAAAGTAAAATCTGACTAGACATGAAGACTAATTGGAATTATTTGTTCTCTGCAGGTAAGTCATGAGTGACAGATGATATCAATGTTATACAGTATTATGATTCTTAATCTGTTACAAATTGCATCAGGAAGCTGGTCTTTCCAATCCAGTTTTATTGCACCAAGAAAAAGTTTGAGCATTAAGGTAGGAGCCTTGGGTCATTAGCTTCAGACTAAGAGAGAATCAAAATATGGGATGGTTTTTAGAAACCAAAACGTCTGTCCAGTTAAAAATAATAACTCGCTTCCTGCAGTAGGGTATAATACCATTCACCATTTATAATACTAGTTCAAACACATTACACACATTTCTGATTACTGCATAGAGAATTTTGATTAACCTACATCAACATGAGAACAAGCTCCAATAAAAGTCAAACTATCCTGTGGTTGTTTGCCTCTACTTGTTTTGTTTTTTTTTAAATCAGATGAAGAGGGTTTGCAATGTTTTAATTGTCTGAGTCAACACCTGTCCAGATCTTTTTGTTTATCTTCTTCCTCTGTGGTTCATTAAGTCATTTTGGCTCCTTCGGCCTGATCTCTCTGTGTTTGTCCAGCTTGTAAAACCATTTTTTTGTTTTATTTATCTATTTATCTATTTATTCTTTCCAAAAATCTCAGCTGTAGCTCATGGTCTTTAATCCTTGCATTTTAATATACTATTGTCCATGTTATCTTAGTTATAAGCAGGCCTCATTTTGGATCAAATTGATGTTATAAACCGTGATCGTTTGACATTTTGTGAGTCATAGGTATTATACCTAAACATTTTCATTGTGTATTATTCGCTGATATGTGCCTTTCTTAAAACATCAATATTGTGAAAATATTTTTGATTAACACAACAAACCAAATTCATATGTATGTTGAAAACAC
>JAVKLF010000100.1:7430504-7444047 GCA_034783495.1 Millerichthys robustus
TACAGTCTATAAGCTCTTTCAAGAGGTTACGTTAAAGTTCTTCTCCTCTCCTGCCAAACCCTGTCAGGGTGTAGTCCTGAGCAAATCATGACAGGATCGTCTCACTGAGGCCTTTCAGGTGACAGAAAACAACCATTTACAGGAGAAAGATTATACATGACATTCATTGTCAGAAAGCCTTTTATTTATCTTAGCAGCATTAAATCTATATTTGAGAGGATAAAACCAAATATGGTTTAGTATTTATGAACAATGTATTAATGGAAATAAATTGTCAACAAATTACAAGCATTACTGCACCATTGTTTTTATGCTGATTAGCACATGCAGTAAAACCATGGAGCAGTTTCACGTGCTTTGGAGTCGAGTCACAGGGGCTGCAGCCTGAGCAGGGAAGCCCAGACCTCCACAGCCACCTGTTCCAGCTCTTCTGCAGGACTCCAAAGTCTCCCCAAATCAGCTGAAAGACCCTCTCCAGCGTGATCTGAGTCTTTATAACCACCTAATAAATTTTAATGAAACTTTCAAACAGTAAAATTTTGATTGTACGTTTACAATATTGCAATAATGATATTGGAAAAATTGCAATATGCATTTTTATTATTATTAAATATTGTGACTTAATAGGAACTGAGATAAACCTACATTTTCCACACTTTCTCGTTTGTCATCACTATCATCTTAACCAGGTTTGGGCAACAAAGGCCAACGAGAGTCTGTTGTATTGAATAAGATATTCTTAGCCTGCACAACATAAATACAAACTATAATGAAATGCAATCTAAGCTGTCCTTTATGATATTCATGTCATGATCACTGATATTACGACAAAGATGAATTGCAATATATTCTGCAGCCTTAATCCACTCAATAACTTATTAACTTTTTGAGTCAACCTCTATCAAGATGACTGCTGCAGTTCTTCAGCTTTAACACTCAGTTTCAAAAGCCAGTTTAAAAACTGAGGCCCCAGGAGTCATTTTGACCCAAGGACAGCAGGAGGGTTAACACAATGGTTATAACTCAGCCAATTTTCCAGATTTGAAGCTAAAATATGAAGTGGCAGTAGCTGAGAGTCAGTCACGACAAATAATGTATAAGTGCTGATGAATCATGAAGAATCTTGCATGAGATTGAACAAAACAAAAATTAGTTGCAAGATTTTGCCAGGTATAGAGCTACAAAAGATCATTTAAAACTGACTTTCTAAATCTGTCTCTTTGTCCACGGGCTGGAACACAACAGAAAATTATCATCAGAATATCTAGCTCCCCAACGATCATGTGGTGCTTTTTAAGTTGTTTCATTTTAGTGTTTGTTGTGCAAATGTTTTAGTTCAGTACCATCTCTCTTAGAGATGCTGGAGGCAACAAAAGACAGGTGCGAACAAAGGCTTGCAAAAAACACCCTAACAAACACTCACAACGGCAGACAACAAGCAGGAGAGAACATCTAGCAGGTAAAACTTAAAACAAAGCAAAAAAGTTACATTTACTTTTGCCTGAAACGGCAGGAAAGAAAGTTTCTTCATGAGGAATACTCGATGGACCCTTAGAAAAGCTGTGCGATGCACCTGGTGCTACAGGTTTAAAATTTACTGGGGGCAAAAATCATTTAATTAGGTATCAAACAAAACTGCAAAGATTTTCACTCAACTCATTTCTCACCAATAAGGTCACATACTGGTGTCTGTTGTGAAATTAAGTCAGCAGAACAAGGTATGCAAGTTCCTCTTTTCTTCAATGCAGAAAGCTGACATTTTTTTTCATACCCAAACATCTCAAATAAATCCTCCCAATCCTGCAGTTATTGCTTCAGCCATACCAGCATAACAAGTGGTGAGTAAAACAAGAAATAATGTTCATCTTTACACCAAACTGTTCTGATCATACCTGTGCCGTATGTAGTGGCGATAATGTTATTGTCAGCCTGTGCAATAATGGCCAAACAGCACTCCCCCCACTCTAAATAGCTGCATAAAGTCCACTGCTCAAGTTCATTAAGCTTTACCAGTGGCTCCATGGTGAATGATGCAGATGTTTATTATTTAATGACGCAGCTGTGCAATTACATGCATCCAGTCCCAAGTTTTGTAAGCATGGAAATTGCATCATAATGAACACATTTAATTTTTTTTTTATGTTCCAAGAGTAATAACCAACTACACAATATTTTCTTTGCAAAAACTGACATAAACAACATTTTTTTAAAATAAACTCTATAACCTTAAGCTCCCAGAAGTCTGATAAAGAACCCGAGTTTGAAGTGAAGTGAAACTGCCCGTGGGAAAATAGTGCAATGTGACAACTGTTTGTTAAGCTTGTTTATCTGATCATAGAAATGAGGGGAATGATGCTGACTTGTTAACAAAAGAATATTGAAAAAGAAAGGAGGTATGTCAAAGAAAGGGTTTAGCGTTGAAGCTGCATCTCTTTAAGCCTCTGCTGCATATGAATATACAACAATCAATAATCAACCCAACTTAGCCTTTAAAAATAACATGGTCACACTTTGTCCTTTTAAAGCCTCAACCCTGAGCTTGTCTGGGCAGAACAAACATGTGACTAAAGCAGTGAGGAAATTGGAAAATGTTCAATATTTTAACAGAAAATAGTTATTGTACATTTTAAGACAGTTCCTTATTATGTGTGTTTAGATATACACAGTCAGTGTGTATATTACCTGCAGTAGACAAAACTGAGAATAAACAGATTAAAAAGTAGAGAAGTCATCCAAAACAAATCTAATTTAGGACTTCCTTAAATGTTTGAGAAAACTACAGATTACAATTTTTTCCACATTATTACTTCAAAACAAACAGTTTTCATTGTCACTATTTTATTAACCAACATCAACCAACTGTTATTGTTTCAGCTACTATGCTAACAGTATACGCTGCAGCTGCCAAAACAGACCACTGATCTAATTAACCAACAATTCTCTCTGTTTAATCTGTAAATTCAGATTTCACTTTATCCACAAAATGATAACATGTTTTCATTACTTTTATGATCAGTTTCACTGCGTGTAGTGTGAAGCTCTCATTGATTCAACCAAACTGAGATCACTCTGCATCATCTATTGCAGTTAGGATACTGCCTACTTAGAAGTACTTCACATACCATCACTTAAAAATACATTTGATGGCATGTAAAACTAAAGGAATATTTTTAAAAAAAACACCATTTCCCCATTAGTGTCAAACATGGCAGTCACAGATATCAGAAAAACTAAAGTTCCTCAGGATTGACTAATGAGACAGTTCCTTGATTTCTGACCAATGTCTGGATGAAGATTATTTTAGGCAGATGGAACAACAGAAGAACAGCTACTTCATCCATGAAGTATCTATTAAGAGTCCTACACAGCAGACAGTATGGGCCAGGTCTGGCAATCACGACACTGCTTTTAAGAAGGCATGCCACAACTGGTCCAGCTGGGGTTCGGTTTATGGGGTGCTGGCCCATGCATGAACCACCTCTGGCAAACCACATGGCCCACCAAAGAGCCATCAATCTTTGTGTCTGGGCCGAATGTTAGTGTACTGTGTTGGCCAGACAAACTTATGTGGAGCCAGATGTAAATAATGATTTTCTACCAAAAAAGGAATAAAGTAAACACAGAGAAAATCAAAGTTTTGGCCATGAAGGATGAGCTGGTGTTTGATGTAAGGCTACCTCTTATAGTTTCTGACATCCTCACAGAGATTTGCAGGTCCATCCAGATATTGATTGTATTGATACCAGCGTCATGCAGTTTAAAGCTTTGAACCAAACATGTTTTCAGCTACAGGACAAAAGTCCAGTTGCTCCATGTTTTGTTCAATTTGCCAAGTCCTGAATGACTAAGAATCTACAGCAACCCAGTGTTGGTGTCGGACGGAATGTATAGTCTAATGAGGTTGATGCTGGAGTTTGTTTCCGGTTCCAAAAATACAATTATGCATCTGCGTAGATGGGAAGCAGCAAAACCAAGTGTAAACACTGGATGAAACAATCACGTCAGATAACAATTTAATTACCTGATTGCACAGTACCTTCAGAATTGACGCACACGTGGTAACATATGTGGCATCTTTATTTACTTCAGTAAACACAGGAAGCTAACAAACAGAAGCTACTTAGGACCTCCATCACAGTCATATCTATGAAACACATGAAGAGACAACTTTCAAATAGCAGCTAAAGGTATATGCTGTGTAAATACAGAACTGCTTCATGAAAACCTCAGTCTGATTAGCTTGACATTTTGTGCCTTTAGCAACATTTAGGCTACACGACTGCCCAAACTCCAGGTTTGCCCTCTCAAAATCTTTATTGGGTCATTGTGAATGAAGAGCCACGATACGTGGTTCTGCACACACGTTTATGCATGCATGTTCTGCTGCAGTGCAGACATGGAACACAACTCTTAGAGCAGTAAAGGGGGATGATAGGTGTGTTTGAAAAGTAAAAAGTCCACCGTCAGGTTCCAAATAACTCCAGCAGCTTGGGTGTTTGTAACTTCAGCAGAAGCAAAGGCTTACTTGCACAAACTGAGGAGTCCCATGGGAATGGTAGAATATTACAGAGGCACATTTTTTAATTTAATTGTTTTTTTTTCCTCCTTAGTAGAAGCTTAGAGAGGAACAATAAAGGTCTATTACAGTCGCCTGTTTCAGAAAGAACAGAGTGGCCTGTAAGGATTTATGGAGCATTCTAAGCACTAAAATGACCAAATAAAAATAGCCTGTGCAGAATTCAGCTGTCAGGTTGAATTTGGACATAGGCTATAGAAACATCAGTCCAGCAGCAGGTTCAGTTCTGACACATGCAGGCCAAAAGGACCACATTAGGAGACACCTGACAGATACTGGTCTACACCAAAAGGATCAGGATCAGATCGTGGCTTCTGGTGTTTTTATTCCTTTTTTTTACATGGATGAATCGATCACGAGCTGCTGATCATGTGGGTGTGGACGAAGCGAGCTCCTAATAATCCAACAGCAATGAATGAAAGGCGCCGTGATGCTGAACACAGATGCAGGCAGGGAGGCAGCTTCACTCACACCCATGCTGATGGCAGCACCTGAGTCCCACTCCGACAAATAAATACAACCTGGCGGCTTTCACCAGTTTCATCGCAGCGGCTCTGGATCCTCGCCGGACAGGACTCCTCCCCGCCCAAAAAACCCCCCAAATCAGCCCACAGGAGGAGCAGCAGCGTCGGCTTCAAGGAGGGAAGCGACGGTTTACAAACATGCACGCGACAGAGACCAGAGAGGAGAGGAGGGCGGCGGGGTTAGAAATAAAGAAGGGCAGAAACGTGCAGCATCTTACTCACCTCACAGTCTTCTCCCCATTTTTTTTTATTTTATTTATTTATTTTCCTGGTTTCTCCTCCAATCACCGAGCCGCCGGAGCCGCCAGTGACGTCACGCAGCCCCTCTCTGCTGCAGCAGAGCGAGCGGCTGCAGGCCTGCAGAGGAGGAGGAGGTGGTGGGGTGGGGACCAAACCCGAGCAGGGAGGAGGAGACCGGCAAGAGGGAGGAATCATTAAAAAGCTGCCGCTGCACGAGCTGCTGTGACACGAGGAGGTTCGAACACAGACTTCAGGAGCAGTTAAGTCTGCTCCTCCATGATTCAATTAAAGTGATAGTTCAGATCTTTTGCAGTGCAGCTCTATGGGGACCAAAAGTACCAAGGAAAGATTGATTAGGCTAATCTACACATTTTGAATGTAGATTTTTTTACAATCTTAAGCAGCGTTAGAAAGGTTAGCAGGAAGTAGCGTAACGTTTGTGGCAAAATTGTAACCACTGCTAACGCTTCTACTGCTAAAGATGGTAGTTAACCCCTAAACCTCAGTGGGGTTGCAGCTGGAGTGGCGGTAGAGAGAGACATGGCTTGTCACATCGTTTCGGTCTACATACAGTGCTCCACATCCCACCTAGTGGTAAAATTTTGCTTATTGCTCCTTTAAAGATTTTTTTAATCATTATGACCATTTCTGTGACTCAAGTTGTTTGTTTTAAAAGTCATCTAAGAATTCATACAAAAAACAATTTAAATCCAATTTATACCATTTCATTAAAAATATTTTGTGAAACTAGCAGATTTAATCAACTATTTAATTTGCAATTTCTTGCATTTTAAATTTGATTGAGTTCTCATCCTGAGCAAGGCATGTGGTGACAGTGGAAAGGAAAAACTCCCAGTTAACAGGAAGAAACCTCCAGCAGAACTAGGCTCATGAATCTGCCTTGCGCAGAGTTTGAGGAAACAGGACTATAAAGACAGAAGTCCAGCAAATGTTTCTAAAAGAAAACTGAGAAAGTGTAAATATGCATGCAGAGTGTGTTAAAAACTTAAGAACCTGAAGAAAGGTAGTCAAGACTATCCGGAAGATGTTTGACCTGTGAGGCTACTCAGTGAGGACCCGGAAATTCAACCACACACACAGGGGTTCAGGTAGCTGCTCAGGATGTGGTCAGTACAGCACTGAGAAGAGAGGAGAGAAGGCTGGTGATGAACATTAACGAAGGGGTAAATTTGTAATGTTCAGCTTAACTGACCTGAGGAGCACGGGTGGAGCAGAGAACTATGTAGAGCAGGCTGTAGAAGAAGCCACGAGGATCCTCCTCATGGAGATCCACGAGGCAACAACCAGGGACTAAGATGATGCAGGCTGGGGTCATTCACAGGAAGTCAGGGAGAGTAAACTTAGCTTGAGTGGCAGGCAAATCTCGGAGGTCGTGAGGCAGAACTTGGGTCAGGGTCCAGAAATCCAGGGCAGGTAGAATCCGTAACAGGGGCTTGGCAGGAGAGGTCAATCCGTGGACAGAAGAAGGGTCGAGACACTGGAGGCTAGAAAGGAAATGCTGGATCTCTACTGGCTCGTGGCTGTCGATAATCTGGCAAGGAGGCAGAGGCTGAGAGGTGTTTATGGACCAGGTGTCACAGGTAAGCAATCAGCAGGCGTGGCAGGTGAACAGAATGAGTGTTAAGCATTGCATGGACAGGACAGAGCATGAATGATGACATGACCTGAGAAATGGATGGCTGAAGACGTTCAGGATGACTTTTGTCAAACATTTCTTTGACAACCTGGAAACCACAAAAACAAAGATGAATGTTACTGAATGTTGGAAACCTGTTTTTGGACATTTCTAATCAAATATAACTAAGACTTCTGATGAATAAAAATCACTGAGTGTTATTTTGGTTGAAAGCCGGAATCATACACAGAGAACCGTTCTGTATTATTTTAAAACTTTATTGCATCTAAAGACACCCTTCCTCTCCTGGAGCTGGTGTTGTTCCAGCAGCAGTCCTAATCAACTCCCTCAGTGTCATCTACACATTTAAAACCTAATCTATTTAACACGTCAGCATTAATGACTCTATAACAAGGATTATTCTCTTTAAGAGTCTATCTGACCCTCAGTTAAAATATCTAACACTTGTTTAGATATAGTAACGTTTTCAAAACTATACCAATTTATGAATCACTAAAGTAAAATTCTATAAAGAGAGATCATGTGGAACAAAAAATATTATTATTTTAAAGATGAATTTATTTGAATTGCAGCAAAAAAAGACAGTAAAAGCAAAATTAAACTCATTCTCACAATATCTTACTGTACTTTCTGTTTGTGTGAACTCTTTGTTTAAATTTTTTTTGGGTTCCAATTTAAATATATTAGATAAGGATAAGGCTGACTGATCAAATATGATCATTTTTAGGCTGCCCATAAAAAAGAGGGGTCCGGTGTGGAGTCCTCATCTGCACAACTGTAGGAGCAGAAAACTCAGGATCCCCAGAACTCACATTTAGGAACTTAAGCACCACTTTCTGGTCAAACAGAAGAAGTACACCAAGTGCAAACTTGCTGCTGATACACATAGATTTTAGTGAAAACACTGACTTTAAAAAAGATTTATAAAACATTTTATAAGTCTGCAGTATGTTATGCAGTGTAACTGCAGTATATTTCGGTGAATAATAAATATATAGACTCATTGCTCGTCATGTCAGGACACTATCTTTACTGTATAAAAGTAATAAATGTAAATGTAAATAACCATTTAAACACACACAAACATGCTTCTTTGTGAGTTTGAACATAAAGTTGAGACATGTTATCCATCAGAATTTAAGCAACCAGTGACATTTTTGCACATAAAACTTTTATTTATCAACCAAAAGTAACAGTCCTCAAACAGATGACATAGCTTCTAACATGCACATATCTCAACATTTTGGAGTCTATGTTTAAGAAACGACAAAATAAAATAAACTTTCAGAGAAGAGACAAGAAAAAAAAGTCCCACAGAGTAAACAGAAGACACAAAATTTACCTAATTTTAACCATTTTGTGTTTTTTTACAGCAACCTCAAGTGAATGCAGTTTTTGTAAAAACACTTACATTTGTGTAGATGGAAGGTAAGAATCATGGTTAAATTCAATTGAAAACCTTTGAGAAGTTTCTCAACGTGTAAATACTTTCACTGATCAGTGGGTTTTCTCACTAGTTTATCTCTTCAGGGCAGAAATACTTTAACACACTAGACTTTCTGTATTTCCTCAATATTTACAACTGATGAGGAGAACTCTTTTTCGATCATTCACTAAATCAACAATGAGCTTCTTAAAGGTGAAAGTATTTTTTCTACAAACGAGGTAATTAGTTTTGTTAAGGAAACGCACATAAACATAAATAAACCACATACACAACCGCTATAATACTCACACTGGTGTTTCTATCCTACAGGACAGTAACCGTGTTGTTATTGTTATTGTTGGCACTGCTGACTCACTGCAACAACAGTCTAGGGTGTGACGTGAGGTCTTTCTGTATGCTGTTAGCCTCATGTTAGTGTGGATTTTTTTCTGACACAATCCAAAAAAATATTTGGGAAAAATGGCTTGTACTTATACAGCTTTATCAAGTCCCTACAGCGCTACAGTCACTCACCCATTCATGCACACATTCACGCACCGATGGTGGTAAGCTACATTGTAGCCACAGCTGCCCTGGGGCAGGCTGACAGAGGTGAAGCCGCCATGCACCGGCGCTACTGGGCCCTCTGACGACCACCGGCAGGCAAGGCAGGTGCCCAAGGACACAAAGACAGAAGGATGGGACGGGGAATCGAGCCGCTAACCCACCGGTCACAGGATGACCCCCCACCCCCCCTAACCACTCTTCCACAGCCCCCATATGTGTTTAAGCTGCCTTTCAGACCAGGCCTCCCTTGAAAATGAGATCTGTGCTGTCAATAGGATTTTCTTGGTTAAATAAAAGGTTAGTTAATCATTGAACACAGTAAATAAATAAAATAAAACTTATGTCAAAATAAGACTGAAAAGACATATATCAAAATATGTTGTCCAGTTATTAATGACAACTTCTTAACAAAACCCTTGAAAAGTAGCAACTTGTTCTTGTTGAAAAAAAGACTCCTCACAGAAATGCATACCTGGGCACCTTCCTGTCAGTGCTCTGACTATGAACTTTTCTGCAAACCACAGTATTTTTCAGTAAAACATGAAGCTGTGTTCAGCATCTGGTCTGGACAAAACTGTGTCACGAGGCAGGACAAATATATTTGGCACAGACAAAAACCTGCAGTAAATCAAAAATGTAAAGAACAGGTCCTAGTGATGTCAAAGTCGTGAAATCTTAAAGGTCTCATGAATACATCAATTCATCAACCCTAATGAGCCTGACCTCTGCAGGGACAAGACAGCGACTTTAAAGACTGATCGCTTTAAGCTTTTAAACTTTTCCACATAGCTTTTGCACAAATGTTTTATCATAAATAAACATGTGTGACAGCATGTGTTGTTTAGCTGACATTAAACTGGTCTCATTTTTCAGACTTTTTGAAGAGCAAATCAGTGTTTATAGCGTCTGGACGTGTAAAACTATAGCCTGGAAAATGAGCATACAGCACTTACTTTTTTATTCTTACCATGGCTGCACATAATTTCATGCATTTCACAGTGGGAGCAGACAGCTTTCAGGCTGTAAAAAAAAGAATTAAGTTTAAAAAAACTCAAACCTGTTACATCAATCTCTCACCCTTCTACGCCCTCTACAAGCTGCACTCATCCAGTCATGACAGGGAAAGACTGACACACAAAAGCTGAAAAACTCTCTCCCTCAGGAGATTTTGATAGGATGAATATGATGCCGGGCCGTTTTCTCGTTCTCACGTCAAAAACCCTGGCAAATTTAGACCGAACACCTTTATCCATCCCCCCCGTTCTCATTCATATGCATGAGATGTGACTGACAAACTCATTGTTGGGTAATTACAGTGTGGTGAACCTTCATTGTCTTTAGATTGGTAGAGACTGAGACACGCTGTGCTTTGGCTTGCTGCACTAATGCAAAACCTCTTCCACGTAGATATTATTAGTCACTGTTTGCTTAGCAACCACAGCACATGTCTGAAAATTTTGTACAATGGAAACGTTTTGCCTGGGGTTTCGTTTATTTTGGCTGTGAGAATGTAAAAAAAAGAGCATGATCTTGAGTAATCATATTGTTATACAAGATCTACGTGGTTCAATATGATCAACCTCTGTGACTTTTGAGCTGGTATGTGACAAGTTTTAGCTCCAGTTATTTGTGTTTTTCTTTTTTATTGCTCACTAATGAAGGCCAACGCCGTTCAAGATGACTGCCACAACTAAAATGACTACAACACAAACAATTTTACAGATATTGAGCAAAATTTTGCTGTGATAGGAGCTGAGAGTCATCCTTAGTAGAATATTTTTGCACAATAATATTTGAGAATTTACTTAACTATATAATTTAACTCTGGCATGAAGTGCAGTGAGTTATATACATTTCTTTAAATAGCATTAGCACTTAAGTTTTTTCCTGTTTTGATCTTCATCAGGGTTGCTGTGCCTTGTACGCTGTTGTTCATCTTCATTTGTATTTGAACCTCCATTTTGGTGTTAATTAGATGCAAGAACTTCTGCTTTGATACTTCATTTAGTCTGCTAGTTTCTGTTTTTTGGGTTTGTGTCAGCTGTGACTTTGATTTCATGGACTTCACCAGGAACAACCTTACTTCTTCAGGTTATTCTGTGTTTTAATCTAAATTAGTAGCAATCATAAACCAGTAGATGTGTTTTCTGCCATACCTGATTTGCATGTCTTCTTTTTTTCCCCCATCCCTGATTTATAGTTAATTTTCTTTTAAATTCAGCGGTCAAATTATTATTTTTAATCTCCTAAAGGTCTTGGGTTTAATTGCATTTAATGACTCCTGTTTGACCAAACGTGCCACGTTTTAATAGATTAATGAGCTGCTAGTGTTTAAAGGTTAAAAAGGGAAAACTTGGTTTAATCTGTGAACAGCAGATGGCACTAATATGTTGGGACTAAGTGATTTGAAACACTTACCAGAAGAAAATATTTCTTTACTGTCCTCCAAATAAGATCACAAATTCACCAAATTTGAAAATATTGAAATATAATGTGAAAAAAACATATATTTGACACTGATTTCAAGTGTCACAAATATTTGATGATTTCTTATGAATGAGTTTAGTGCCCCATCAGTCCGCTGCAGATATTTTTACACATCACTCACTGTACGCAGCAGGGAACACGCACTGAGCAGAAACGACAGCTCACTTGGCTTCCTCAAAAGCATGAGAAATCCTCGTTACATCAGTAGGTCAAACGGGCTTTTTTCTGTCTGTTAACACTCAGAGTAACACAATGGAATAACACACAACGCCTGCGGGAGATTGGCCAATATCAATATATCACCTCGAGTGGCAATTATAGTCATTAAAGGGAGAAAATGTGATGAAACTGCAGGCTAACAGCTTGAAAGTCATTATCACATTCACCACACAACAATGCCAATCCACTGTGACTGTGTGGCATTTCAGTACCAGTCAAATGCACAATCTGAACTTGAGGGGCAGAATTTACTACAATTCAGAATCCCATCTGCTCCAGGACTTCTGTGTAGATTTGTAAGTGTTTAGAATGTTGTTGTTTTTTCATTTTTAGAAAGTCTGAATTGTTTTTACGGTATCTTGAAAAAATAAACAGAGACTGTTATGTTTTCTTGGCTCAGTGTCTGGGTTTGTTTTTCAGATCAAACTCTAAAAGGTTTATATTCTTATAGTAAATACAATTAAACAATTTGCATTCCTTTAATGCTCCCTGTCATGCTTGAGTTTAAAAAAATATATTTATTTTTTTGCTAAGAAGTGACATGTCTGTTTAGCTGTTGTGACCAACTTGAATGAGTCTCATGAAGATAATCTTGTATAGATGCGCATCTAATGAGTACTTTCTGAATGTTCCAGTAATTTCAGAGAAATTTTGGTAAACGTACAAACAAACACACAAATACAGTATAAACATATCAGTATGTAGACATGTTCTCTTGCTTTTGCAGGATCATTAACAAGTGTTGCAGGAAAAGTACAAGAATAAACTTTTTGTGTATGATGCTGTCGTTTCAATCAGAAACAAACTCCTGTATACTGGAGAGATTTCATGATATAACTGTGCTTGAAGAGGCTTTTGCGAGACACTAATCTCTGTGCTGAAGCTTCCTGAGTGTCTATAGTTTGATAGTTTGAAAGAATTTCTGACTGAAAAGTGTTCTCCTGGACCAAAAACACATTACTATCCAAACATTGCAAAAAAATAAAAATAAAAATGTGTACGTATCTTAGTGACAATGATTACCCGAATCTCTGAATTCTTAGCTTGAGCCACAGATGTTGTCATGGTAACACGAGTATGTCTTATCAAGTACAGCCCTTGTGATTTTTTTTTCCCACTGCAACTTATTTAGGCTGTTCACTGTAGGTATGACAACAGGCTATTAGGACATGTTGCATTCATTTCCATGTTAATAGATTCAGCAGCCATTTTGTGTTGGCTTAACCTTTGATCTCGCCTTGTCAAATTGTTGTCAGCTTATATTAAATTAGGCTCGTAATAGAGGTCTTTTTATGTAAATGACGGAAAATGCTTCAAAATCTATAAATAGGCCTAATTCAGTGGAGAGAGCTGATATGATGGGCTGGGTGATATCAAAACATTGTTGGCGCACGTTAATGGTTGAGGGAGTGAAAAAAAAAAGCATTTATGGTGCGTGGTGTTCAGAGGCGATGGATGTTTAATATATTATTGCTCAAGGGAGAAGATAGAGCGATAATGTTTCTGTTTCTGCCTCTCTGTGTGTGTTTATTTGCCTGTAATGTTAGCAAAATATCTTCTGAATCTATTAAAAGAAACCACTGAATAAACATATACAACTGATTAACCACTGGAGTCAGTCTGATTCAAGATTTCGATACCATCGATCACAGCATTCTTTTGGAGAAATTATACAAATACGGCATGAGGGGTCCAGTATTACGGTGGTTATCTAGTTATTTGACAAACAGAAAACAATTTGTTCAAATAAATGATGCAAAATCTAAGTTGGGTGATATTACATGTGGAGTTCCACAAGGTTCAGTGATTGGACCAAAATTGTTTCTCTTATATGTAAATGATTTGGT
>JAVKLF010000100.1:7452622-7481998 GCA_034783495.1 Millerichthys robustus
AAAAAAGAAATAGCTGGATTGTAATGTTCTGTCACAATCAGTCCTGCAGTCAAGTGTATCAGAGTCCTGGCAGGCTGCTGTGGATGAAAGCAGTCAAGTGTCTCATTGAGTGAATTACTTTCCAATAAAAACTCACACAATTCCAACTTTTACGTCCACATCGGGTTCCATTATTGCCCTGTCTAAAATAACTGTTGCACTACCTTGTTTTTAAATATGTTAAACAATAAAATTCTGCATCTTAGCCAGCAGAGAACAGACTTAGACAGAAGGACGTGCTAGGTCAGAAAGAAAATTGGTAAACCTGCACAAAACAATATTTCTCAGTGACTAATTTAGTTCAGCAAAACAAGAACACTCGAAAAATCTAATATATCTTAAATTGCATAATATAAAGTGTTTATTTGTTACTTTTAAAATTCTCTAATAAGGAGTTTTTATTGATGTTTAATTACAAGGCATTTGTAAGGAACAAGTTTTGATGAGTTCTAATTAACTGGCAGTAATACAACCTAGTGTCTGAATGTGATGGCTCAAAACTAAATCTGGAACAATGACAGAATTACCAAAAGTTCATCTTAACTTTTAAAGAGGATGTCTGGGATTTACTTTGATGGTTACTATGGTCTGCAGACAGGTGTGCAACACTGAAGCAGCAATATTGCAAGGCCTCAAACCAAAATGCCTCAGAGGCTATTATTTTTATAAGTGACTGAAAATCAGTAAAGTTTTTCTTTACAGCTTTCCATTCTCTTTACATGCTGCCTTTCATGAACACATCTTGTGCAGAAGATAAAGACGGGTTGCCTTAACCTTCGAGTTTTCTTCTAATTTACAAAAGAGCGAGGACAAACGTTATCCTCTCAGCCTTGTGCTTTTGCCTGATCAGTAACGCAAATGAAGAATTTGGGCAGCAAGAGCTAAAATAAAATATATTTTAAAAAAAGATTTAGGTACTTTAAAATGTTTGCATAACAAGCTCTTTCTGTTTGCAGTGGTTCTCTTCTTTTTAATCACCTGCACTCTCCAGACCACCTACACCCTTCTTCATGATCAGATACAGGGCCAATGGGGCTGATGTGTGATCTGAGGAATTAATCTGCTAAAGCCTGATTGCCATTACCGCCATGCGATTATGCACCTTGATTACCGAGTCCACCCCACAAGGACCATGACGCGCCCGGGTGCACATTTCAAAGGTGCGCATAAAATTATGCGGTGATTACCCTACAATGGATCAATCCACATGTGAACGAGACTGTGTAGCCATATAGACTGTCTCAAGTAGGACTGTGATTATTAATGGGTACTTGAGGTGACCTGATACCTGAAGCTTGAACCACTAAAACTGCCACGATCTTTCGTACAAGCAAATAAATTCATTTTTCCTACATTCTGAAAGTCATTATTGGATTATTGTTGTAGAGGATGGATTGTTTTGGAGTTCAAGCATGCATAAAAAAGGATGCTGGGCTCTTCACAGACAACAGGAGCTGCACTTATCCCTCTTCAGGCAGACTTCAGATGTTTAACTGCAGCACGGTTTTGGATGGGTTCGACTCCAAGGAGGGCAATGTGCTTTAGATATTAGCCTTCAAGTGTGTGTACTAATAAACTTGTGTGTGCAAACAGGAGAGAATAATTATATTTAGAAGTCTTAGATGCCTATTATCTTTAAGGAGAAAAAAAGTTTGCATCTTTTACTAATAGAGATTACTGATGGATGAAGCAATGATAGTGAAAAAGTGAAATTGCGTCTGTTCATGAGTTTCTTCCTGGTTACATATGATATATTAGTCACACAGGATAAACACCCCTTTGCAACAGTTATACGGTTAACATATTTGCATTAGTAATGCCTTGGCAAGGATTTAATGGGTTTGATATGCCACCATTTGCAGTGATTCTCAGGGAGCATGGTTCTCAGTGCTCGACCTGGAAATCACTTAATGGCTTCAGGTATTTTGCATAAGAGAAACAAAAGCCCATTAATGTCACTCAGTAGGAACAAAAAAGCAATGATGTATGTCTTTTGTTTCCATCAAGCCTTTTGTTAAGAACATATTCGGTCCAGCTGAAAAGCCTACAGCATGTTGTGGATACATCGAGCACCGTTTTCTGTATGCAAATGTGAATTTGAGCTCACAAATCCGCAATTGCAGAAATTCCATCAGTAGCCAGAGTTCAATACCTCTCCAGTCTTCAAGTGTGTGGATAATGGTCACTGCAAACGGCATATCACAGCAATCCAAAAGCCTCATCTTCTCCCATCGCTATAGCTGGGAAATATTTGCCACCAGAATAACACAGATAAGCTGAGCGGAGTGTTGATGCTGCTCAGAGCTTCGAGCAATTCTAAGAGATGATGAATGATAGACAGGAGAAGATGGGTACACACGATTCACTGTGCTCCATGTGGCAGCTTGCATGTTCACACTGGTACAGTATGTTTGTCAGCTACAAGACAGCTCAGACACTTACGCAGTGCCGTGGGCAAGCAGAGCAGTGTTCTGCCAGTCGACTGCGTCATGGACACATGCATGTCCTACGTACCACCGCGGAGACCCTTTTATACATGCCTGCATGATTTGCAGTGACAGATTGGGAGGTCTTGGCATCCTAAAATAAATACGCACTCAACAGAAAGCTCCAATCAGGACCCCCTGATGTACCTCCTAATTTAACTTTTTTTTCCCATTTAGACATTGCAGGAAAAAGGTGTTGTTTACCTAAATATTATTTGTTGAATAGTAAAAATGATTGTATTGTGTGAAACAGATGTGAATGTTAAGACAGCAGACACACCTGTTTTGTTTTTTCTTTTCTTTGTTTATTTCTCTGCACAGTTTCTCATTCTAACTACTTCTGAAGACTTTGTTAGCTATTGGGGTATCAAAACCTTCAGGAGATGGGTGGCATGAGATTTGCTTTTTGTACCTTTTATATATTTAAAATGATTTAACTTTATTGAGAAATATTTCCCCATTGAGATACATTAAGATGTCTTCATTTTTTAAAAAAATGGTTGTCTTTAAAATCTGCTTCAGCATACTTGGTCTATTTCTATCATCTTAAGTTACTTTTAATTTTTCTTTAACTTTTTGCTTTTAGCTCAAATTTAGCCTTTTGTCACTTTTAGCTTCCAGGTAGCATTTTGTCTAATTTAGTTTGCAGTTAACTTTTGATACTTTTCATCCGGTGTTTTACAACTTAAGGTTTTATTTTAATTTTCAGCTAGCATTTGCTTATTTGAGCTTTTTGCTAGCATTTTTGTGTCTTTAAGCTTTCAGCTAGTATGTTGTCATTTCTAGCTTAGTTAACTTTTGATACTTTTATTAAGTGCTACACAACTTCTGGTTTTAGCAATTTGCTTCTTTTAACATTTAGCTAGAATTTGCTCATTTTAGCTTTCAGCTAGCCTTTTAATATTTTTAGCTAGCATTTTGTTCATTTCAGGTTTTCATTAGCATTTAGATACTTTTAGCCTTTTAGCCAAGCTTTTGCAGGTTTTAACTTTTAGCTCTTTTTAGCTTTTTTTGGCTTAACCTATTCTTTGCTTTAACCCTTTAAGCATTTCACCTTGTTTAGTTTTTAGCTACTGTTCTGCTTCTTTAGCTTTAACAACTCAGTTTCAGATTCTTTAGCAAACAACAGAAAAGTCATTCAGCTCCCAGTGTTCACACTGAAAATGTTATTTTTAGTTACATTAGGAAACAATCCTGCTTCTATTCAAATTTGCTCCTCTGGTTTAGAATTTGGATGAAAGGACATAAAAAGTGTACCAAGCAGGAGCTTCGTTCAGCCATCGTGTGTTTATCTCCCCTCCGAAGCCAAGGAGATTCAATTTAACATGTCTGATGGTTGTGAGTCACAGATCAGAAAATGGGATGTCTAATGTTAGGCCTACAGTGAGCAGTCACAGGTGGCCTGCTGTACAATGTGTATTTTAAGGAACGACACACTCATCTCAGTGCTGAAATGAAATGAGTGGATAGATTGAATAAAGTGAGAAAAGAAATAACTGTCTTCTCTTTCCTCCCTCCCAAACTACACAAAAAAACTCCACAGCTTCCAGAAAATGTTGATTTTATTCATAAACCTTTGATAAAAATAACAACATCAATATTAATGTATTGTAGAAACTGTCTATGTACAAAACCCTTACGTGAACAGTTAATATAACTTAAGGCGAGTTAAATTACTGATTTTTTAAATTTATTTATTTTTATTTTGCAGTACCCTGTTGGTGACACTTCACCAAACTCTCAACATTTTTTGTAGTTTATTTTTGAAATACTTTTTTGCTAAAGTGAACATTTCAGCATACAGTACCTCCAGCAAAAGAAAGAAAAGAAAAAGTACCAGAAGTCAAAAAATTATTTCATCTCCAAAGTAAAATCTACAAAACCTTGCAGCAATGTGTGCTACCTGATTACTTAAAAGCAATGTTTTATGATCTGCTAGTCGTCTCTAGCTCGGGTTGAACTCAACTCTGTACAAACTGTAAAATATTCTGTTGGTGAAAAACCAAGAGTACATTCCTTTTTAAAATCTAGATCGACAAAATGAACGGAACAGCTCTCATCGTGAAGGGATGGCGTGCCAAATATATCAAACATTGAAAATATTGTGTTACTGAACAATAGCCCTAAAAAGCAAGACATTAGAAACAATTGAGAATACATTTCACCTGATAGAAAGGACGCTAGAGTATAATAATAATAATAATAGTAATAATAGTAATAATAATTGTAAAATATACACTTATTCTATAAAAATACAAAGAAGTACAGTGATACAAATATATTTATTTCCCATTTATGATATATCTTTCACAACTGTATTAATTCAAACAATTGTTAATACAACACAAAGACCAATGACAAAAAAAACACTGACAGTAAGATGATCAACACTAAACTGATCAGGGATGAAAAGCTTTCATGGTTCAAACCATCAAAATGTGTTCGCCTACATTCAAACCTTCACTGTGAAGTAAAGGATAGGAACTGAGAGTGGTTTCTGTTCCGAGTTGAGAACAAAAAAGGAAAAAAAAAAGGAAAAAAGAAAAAAAACATTGACACAAACATGCATTTTTGAATAAACTGTTCAAATCATTGCTCTACAGTTGCCTAAAAAGCAGGAAAATAAAGATTTTAGAGTGGAAATATTTAAGTGCAATCCTGTCCGTTTCCTCAGAGGCGCGCGTGGAGGTCGGAGCTGGCCACGTGAAGAGGTGCTGAATGAGCAGCAAGTCATGCAAAACAACAACCAAAAAAAAAGACCCACTCATAGGAATAACAGCAGCAAGTCTCTGTTGAGCTGTTTGCAGACCCTTACAGGAAGTCCGCAGCAACAGGCTGGAAGGCCGCAGCAGAACTCCTTCACCTCCTCTTCCTCCTCCTTTTCGTCTCTCTGGCTTGAAAACTCAGACACGAACTTGTCGTCATCTTCCCCCTCAGCAACAACAAAAGCCCACTCCCTCCCCTAAAAGAAAACAAAAACACTGGCTTCAAATCCCCTCGGGAAGACTGAAGGGCCACGCGCCCGCCGCCGCGCTCACCTGCGGCTTTAGCTCCATCTTCTCCTTCTGCTTCAGGTGCACGCGCCCGTGCCGCTTCCTTTCGTCGCTGCGCGCGAACCTCTTGCCGCACACGTCGCAGGAGAACGGCTTCTCGCCCGTGTGAGTCCTGGTGTGGGTGGTGAGGTGGTCGCTGCGGCTGAAGCTGCGCAGGCAGATGCGGCACTGGAAGGGCTTGTGGCCCGTGTGGATGCGGATGTGCCGGTTGAGCTCGTCCGAGCGCGAGAAGCGGCGGTCGCAGCTCTCCATGGGGCAGGTGAAGGGCTTCTCCTTGGCCGGGCCGTGGGAGGACGAGGCGGGCGTCTTCCTCGCCCGCGGGGGCTTCGTGGCGCGTGGGGTGTACGTTTGTGGGAACGAGGAGTCTGGCAGCAGGGACGAGTAAAGGATGGAGTCTATGGTGCTGGGTAAAGACGTGTATAAAGGCTCGCACTGGTTGGACGGCTGCTGCGGGGGCTCGGGGAAGGCTTTCAGGTTCGAAGAGAGACCCATAGGTGGAGGTGGTGGGAGGTAACTGTTATACAGGGGGGTGGAGTAGCTCTGAGAGCAGGTGTCAGAGAAACACGGCTCCTGCTTGATGCCCCCCTCCACCTTGAACTCCATCTCCGGGTTGGGGCAGATCGCCGGGAACGTGTCCAAAAGCTCCTTCACGTCCATCTGCTGCTCGGGCGGGAAGTCGTTGGACATGGGGAAGGTCTCCGTCTGGAAAGTGGACTCCAAGCAGTCGGACTTGTTGCTGAAGCCCCCCCATTCGTAGCAGCTGCTCTCAAACTCGTTCTTGACCACCACGGGGAAAGACGCGGCCTCCGACTTGGGCTCGCTCTTCTTTTGCGCCCGAGAGGAGCCGAAGCTGAGCTGGGAGGCGCTCGGGTCTTCCCGGGCCTGCTCCTCCGTGTACGCGGGGCACGCTTGATCCGGGGAGTACACGGGAGGATGGGGTCCGGAGCAGGTGTAAGGGGGTGGCCTCTTTGCGCCCTCGCTGCTCTCCAGCGGCTCATGATGAGGGGATGGATAAGCCCCCCGGCTGGTGATGCTGCTGCTGCTGCTGCCGGTGCTGCTGGTGCTGGTGGAGCCGTTCTGCTGCGCCTCTGAGAGCGGCAGCGTGGAGATGCCCACGATCTCGGTGATCATGTTGAGGAGCGTCTCGGTGCTGCAGGGCGCTCCCTGAGATGCCTCCACGTAGAAACTGCCCGAGTAGGCGAGCGAGGAGGGGGTGTATGTGTCCTTGGGGCACTCGCAAGGATTAAACGCAAATTCCGAGTTGGAAGCTTCGGTTTTTAGGGTTGCGGGGGCTCCTTCTGTTCAATGAAATTGTCAGGGTGGGGGGGAAACAGGAGGAGAACTTTATCATCGTGCGCAACAATCACTGCGTTACATAAACAGCTGATTGGACACAGAAGCTTTGATTTAAAGTCTCTTGTTGATATTCCTGTCATCTTTAAATGCTCGTGCATGCATGATTTATCGAGCAGAAACAACTCACCGTGGCCGAACTGGGCAGGTGCCCCCCTCTCCGCCGCCGCGTCCACGAACACCTCCTGGTTGTCTTTCCGCGCGCCGTTCTCCATCGCCAAGGAAGAACTGTTGCAATTGTCAAACTGCGGGTAAAAGGAATCTTTCGCGTTCAAATCCATGTTGTTCAACATAATGATGTTGAGGAGAAGTCTGTCTCTTCCCAGGGAAGAAGAATAAAATATATGAAGAAAAAAAATATATAAAAAGAGGGGAGGGGGGAGGGGAAGTGATGCAAATAACCGCTTTCTTTTTAGTCCAGTCAGCCTTTTTTAATTGCTTGCGATAAATGATCCAAGGCGAAAACAAGGAGTTATTTAAAAAAACACAATTAAAAGGTATATTCCTGTCGGTGTCCGCTCCTCTGGAGGTATTTGCTTGCTGTAGATTTCGGCGACTTCCCCTTTTCTCTCCTTTTATACACTTTGGCAGCTCCGTCGGACCCTCCTCCCCATTCATCAGCTCCAGTGAGAGGATTCCCCGCTGCGTGTAAACTTCATGCCCATATGTGGACAGAGGATGTGACGGAGTCCCCCCTCTCCCTGCCTCCAGGATCCTCCCTCCTCCCAAACAGGGGAGAGAAAGATGGAGTTTGACGTTGCAACAAGTGGCGGCCATGCAGCGCTTCTTCACACAGAAAAGGTTCGTCATTTTAGATGAAACAACACAGTTTACAGCACTGCTTGTCCCTTTGCACCGCATGCCTTTAGGTCATCCTTTCATCCAACACACCTGATTAACAGACTTCTGCTGAACTTAATGAACTGTAGTGTCCCCCCCACCCCTCTACACACACACAAATAAATACATATAATAAAATAATAACAATAATGGGAGACTATGAAAAATATAACAGATTTGCCTGTTTCATAAACACACTCCTTTTACAAAAGAGAGCAGGCACGGCATGTCGAAATTAAGAAATTGGATCATTTTTATGGGATGAAGTAAACTTTTACTTTTATAGCAGCAACACATCACCAGGATCATGTTTACTGTGATGCATCTCCTTCTTTTTAACAGCTGTTTGTACTTTGTTGAGGAAACTAGCTGCTAAAGGGTATGGAAGTGAATTTTGTCACATTCTAGCTCTGAGGCAGAATTGTAGCTGTTCTGCAGTCCTATAGGTTTTCTTTGCTGATGTTATTTTTCTTTTGGATTGGAGCATATGTTGTTCTGTGATGGACTTGCGACTGGTCCAGGGTGTCCCCCGCCTCTCGCAATGACTGCTGGATATGGGCACCAGTGACCCTCGTGACCCTGAAAGGAAGAAGCATGTAACATATAATGATTGGATGTTTGGCATATGTTGTTCTAAAAACTGCATATATGATGTTTTTCCAGATATGTGCTGCTCATGCCGGTAGTAATGCACCACCATGCCATCAGAGAGGCAGACATTTGAACTGTGCATTGATAACAGGCAGGATGGGTCCTTTCCTTTTATACAGCAGACATAGTGCAGTCTACATCACTGCTGTTTCTGTAGTTTCTTTGTGCTAAGATTGTGATTTGCCTGGGCCCCTCATCATTTTGTTTTTTTAGATGCAACCTACAGTTCAGATTTTAATGGTGTACTACTTGCTATAGCTTTTCATTTACAACTATTTTGATGAAACTATGTCAGTAAAAATTTATTGTTTATTTTCTGAAGTTTGTCTCCCCCACCCCCATCCCAACTTATAGTTTAATTTCCAAAAGTGTTGTCCCTATACACTAACTTCTGGGAGCCACTGATCAATAAAAATATATTTCAACTCCATTATGTTTATATTTATAAAGGCTGTTAAAAGAATTGGTCCAAAAGTTCTCCAACTTCAATTAGTTTTTAACTAATTGAATGCTTTAATATTTTTTAAATATTAAAGCATTAGAATTTCATACATAATAATATGCCATATAATTCAGATCTCTTGAAGTTAGATTGTGTATAAAGGTGAACAAATAATATCTCACCTGTTGTGGATAGCACTTTGAACTTCTGACTGGTCTGACATGCAAATACGTAGCTAGTATGAGCGTGACCAAGCCCAAGTACCAGAAAAAAAATCCAATCAATAAAACAAAATCAGGTTTGTGTTACGCCTGAAAGATAGTACCTAAAAAAAACTTCAGTAACAGTATGATTTCCTGCACTTTAAAAAAAACTGACGCAAATTTAATGAACTCAGTTAAGAATAAGATGACAAAGCTAAACAAACTAAAGAGTGTTATTTGCAAGAAGGAAGTCAGAGCCTACTGTTAAGTTCTGGTGTCTGTTAGAGATCCAAGTGCAATCTGATACTTTGAATTTAGGAATAACCAGGAGTTAAATTTTTCTCCTGAGAGTTTCGCTTTTGGCCAATACTGAGGTCTGAATGTTGATTTTTTTTTCCTCCAGTCACTCTGCAGCCTGAAGTTATTTTCACAAATTCTATTTCCTCTCAAGGTGTTGCTGGAAATTGTGGTGGCTTTCACGACCGGGGGAGAGTAACCGCTAAAGCCCAGTCTGAATGAACCCATGGCCTTTAAAAGCATGGAAGGGAGTCGATAACACCCCTGAGGTGTTCAGTGGTTGAACCCAACTGTTCACATGACATTTCAACTCCCAAAGCACTTTTTTTTCTTCTTCTATTTCGCATCTGTTGCTGGGTGCACTCCGTGGTCACACTTCCTATTACAAAAAGTCGATACTCTTTCATTGGAAGCTGCTGTCTGCAGCAGACCTCTTGCACTGGCTGGAGGTTCAGGACCATGGATAGCGACGATGCTGCATTCAGCCCTGTAATCACACACAGAGCAGCAGGACACAAAACCTTTTCTTTTTACTCTACACTGAATGTCTCCTGTCGTTTTGAACTCAGCTCAGTTGCATTATTCTGCATTAAATCAATCCAATCACACTATAGACCAATAGAAATTATAGTCACAGGTACAAAACAGATGCAGTATCTCTGCTTTTATTCTGTGGATCCGTTATCTTTAGCAGAAAGGCCAAAAGGAGCATGTTATTACAACAGAAACAGGGGCTGTAGAGACTGAGCTGAACATTTGTTTTCAAACCAGTGTTCGCGCTCCAGACATCCAAAACTAACACTTTTTTTTTTTTCATTTTATTCATTTGTATTTGTTATTTTATTTAACCAGCAATGTTCTCTTTTTTCCAGTGTTGGTCAAAATGGAAGGGATATAAAAAAATAAATATAAAATAAAAGTAAAAGTTTTGACATAATGTGCTCATAAATTACAGAAATACAGAAATACTCTGTACAAAAAAACAAAAGAAACATAATCCGATACATCTATATTCTCTTTTCTGCCTCATACCTGTGAAAGTTTGACTTTTTAAATATAATTACATTTTACTGATTCAATTACAAGAACTGTATTTTTCTAATTGTTTCTGTTTTTTTATATATGTTTTCTGGTTTTGCTTCATTTCATTACTTTACAACCACTTCAGCGCTAAAAACACTCCTGCACTTTATCTCAACTTGATGATAAGAAACAATTGATCATAAGACAGTTCCTGAGAGGAAATGCTAAATATGTGTTTTTAATTTGCTTCAAGTCAATGATTGTTGTCTAATGCTAGGATGTGGATGCATTTTTCCATCTGAGCACCATTTTTGTCAGGGGAAAAAAAGGAATTATTGCTTGGAGTTACTTCGGAATCACTGTAAAGTCACTTTCCAAAGAGGAGTATAATGATCAGATTCTCTCTAAAGGTTTACCTTATGTACCAATCAACGGACTGGATATTTTTGGCTATATCAAAAAATATTCTGCAAGTTTGGATTAATCCTTTTTTTAAATTTATTTTTATTTCTTCTAAAGTAGGGGTCTGCAACCTTTACAACCAAAAATGCAATTTCTGCCCCTTGGCTCAGGATTACTGAAATGGCAAACGAATTACTAGCGTGATCTAATCAATATGTTTCACTCCATGTATCAGTAATATCATTTACATGATTAAAACCAAATTGACAAGAACACAGCTTCAGCTACAAATATTTTTGTGGTCAAAGCTTCAAAGAGCTGCTGCAGAGGGATCAAACATGTGGCCCCAGAGCCACTGGTTGCAGACCTCTGTTCTATATCCACCTGTCTCAAGTTATAGATGTGCAAAGTGTTTTTGTTTGTTTTAAGTGACATCAGGCCTAAAAATATTTGAAAAAAATAAAGAAAATGTGTGCTGTGACAAAATGTATGAAACTACAAGTTGACCACAAGTGCATAAGGACTGAGAAAAAGTAAAACGTAAATGAGCTTAGAAATGTACTTTTTATACCTGTAGTATCAAAGAGTGCTGAAAGTCAAACAGATTGTGGGCTTGGTTCAGTGATTCAGTGTCTACTGCAGCATAAATGCAAAGAGATTACTAGGCATAATAAACAGACTGCTCGTAGACTAGACTACTCTAATTTTATGCTATTTCCATCAATACTGAAGAAGTGGAAAAATGCATCAAAGGATCTCAAAGTCGCTACTCTGTCATCTTTTTAAGGCAAGCTATGATAATAGCCTATAAGCTCTTTTCATTGCAGCGGTGACATTCTCCGGAAAAAATCGTTTTCACCCCAGCATTGAACTTTAATTCTAGCCCCAGAGATGTTTAGCTTTGAGGAACTGCCTCTGAGTAATCCAGAGTCTATTAAAACCAATCTGATCACACAGAGTTCAGATCATGGGATGCTGTTATGATAACTACAGTGTGCCTAACCTCTCTCCTCCATGAAATGCCACAGCGCAGGGACTAAGTAATGGATTTACGTAATGTTAGCACTTACTGACATTATAGAGCAAGGCTAACGTCGTACCTGTGGAAGTTAAATGACAGCTTTTGTTTTAGTCCCTTGCATTTAAGCGTTGTGAGACAAAATGTTGCTCAGAGAACAAAGCTTGGTGCCTTGGGAGAAAATGTAGAACAATGGAAAGTTGTCCTCCATTTCTCCTTTTTTTGCAAGATGTTGATATCAAAATAAGTGTTGATAATGGAAAGATGAAATATCGCTTTAATATAGATATGTTTGCTCTAAATCATGACGCAGATATTTGACATAAACTTAGCTTTTCTAACTTATCTGACAAACTCAAATGTCTGCAGAATTTTTTTCCTTTTGAAACTGAGGTGAAAATCTTTGTGGTACAAATAAAAGGTAAATCTGTTTCATTACCCTGCGCATGTAACCCACTGACCATGATTTCCTCAGGTTCACTTCTGGGCAGACAGTGGGAGGTTTTTTTTTTTTCTTTTTCAAGCAGTTGGTTGTCGGATAACTCTGAAGAGGCAGTCCTGTAAGCTCACAGAGAAGCTATGTTGTTGTTGTTGCTGTTGTTCTTTTACTTGAAATTTAGTTTTTTGGGGACGTTTGGTTTCATAAAAAACAGTATATCCTGCTCAAATTACAAAATTATCAAAAATACAGAGAAACGCAGGTGTGCGTGGCTTACCGGAGCTAACCGGAGCAACCACTGATTGACCAAACTTGGTCGGATCTTTCCAAATCCTCCCCCAAAACAAATAAACAACATGAACAATGAAGTGTTGTTACACAGTGTCCTCCTACCAGATCAGAACTGACTACTCATTGGTCTTGTTAAGAGGAGGATGCAGAAGAAGAGGACCAAAGTGGTGAGTCCACCCCTGGCTGAAACATAAGATAAGGTTGAGTCTGGCAGATACATGGAGGCTGTTACAACTACCTGCTCAAGACACAAATTATGTCCAATGGGCTATAAATCCTATAATCACTAAAACTGACATCAACTGGAAAAACACAAGAACCAGGACTCTCTGGGACGCAGCTACAGGTGACAAGTTAGGGTTGGAAATTCCAAGTATAACCAAGCCAAGTACATATATAGTGTTTGTTGAGGAAGCGTCTTAAATCAATTGAAATGTCACTTTCCTTAAAAACTACTGAGAGGCTGTTTTGAATCAGTACAAAATTTGATGCAGACCATGGAGATCATAGCATTCACCAGTTGAATAACGCAGTAAATTCTTTGGACTCTCAACAGTAAAAATCAATGACCAGTCATGTAATTTTCAACCTTAGCCAGTTGTGCATCTCCAATAGGCTTCATTTCTTTCAGTCTTCACCTTTCTGAAACCCAGACCGATCAAGAACCTGCAGGAATTTATTCGTTTGTCACGTCAAAATGATTCAGTCGTGCAGTCAGACTTGAACATTTTCATGCCCTGCCATTCTGTTGACCAACTTTTGCAGCTGCGCTCTTTGAGAGTAAATAATAGAAGAAGGAAAAACAACACCGGTTGCTCTACAGGGATGACAAAAGTATACCAGATATCGCACAATGTTCATGTATACCTCTAGCCTTCAGTTGAATTCCTGACAAATGTCTTAAGTACAATATTTTAATAAATCCAACTGAAAACAGGTCTCATTAGAGCCTAAGAAATTCATCTGTGTTGCCCAAATCCCATTCTGACAAGTCTCGCAGTCAATTCCTCTTCCCCTGAAGCATTAAATAAAGGAACATCTTCAATCTATACCACTCCAATGAGGCCTGTAAGACACCACAGAAATGGATTGCTAAAAGCGCAGAAACCTCTGCCGGAAACACGACTTTCTATAAATACAAGCTACTCGCCTCAGCTGCCAAGTTCGTTATTCTCCCTCTTTCTCTCTCTCTCTGTCATGTAGGGCCCTGCACAGTTATTTATACTGCATCATCATTCAAACACTGGGCAATTGAAATGGAGAAGAAAAAAAAAACAGAAAAATAAAAGCAGCGGAAGCGTGGTCCTTCTATTGAGGAGCATCGCCCTTCCTCTAAGAGTGGGAGTGGGTTAGGGAAGCCCGGTACCAGGCCCCAATGCTGCTGCTGCTGGTACTGTTGGTGCAGCAGGTTTCCCGTGTGAGCCAGAAATACTTTCACTCTCGCCCACTTTGGTCCCCAGCCGCCTGTACTCTTTTTGGTTTTACAACGGCGGATGAGTGAGAATCAGATTCTGCTCTCTGGTCGTGATTGTGGAATGCCCCCATGTGCTCCTTCAACCGGGCCGCCAGACTCCACCACACACAACCTTTGCACTCGTATGGCTTCTACCTTGCCCTCTCCACTGTTGCATCTATCATGCTTGCAGCTCTCTGATGATCCAAACCCTGGGCTCAGTCCAACTCCTGCACCTGCTGTTATCTAACTGATCACATTTTTTCATGGAACATTTTACAAAGTAAACCATGGCATGTCATATTTTTCAGTTTTCGCATCTGCATAAACTTTTTTTTTTCGCTCTCACAAAAGTCATGCTAGATTACAGTAAAAGCTCAAAGTACAATTATCTGGGTATTTACTTTAAACAGATGCATCAACAATACCACCCTTTCAGACTGACGCTTTACACGCAAATTCATTATCACACAACACTGGACTAATTGCATGTACTTTTGACCAGCAAAAGTTAATAGGTCTGCATATTCTGGTCTCTGACTCATCTGCACCCACACTGATTTCTATTTGTTGCTCCTTCTCTCAGCGAGTAACACCACGAGGTCCATGAAAAGATATGTCACTAATTAGAAAGCCTTGTTTTTCCATCGCTGCTTTGACCAATGCACGGATCCACTCATTACGCAGACACGCAACTACAAACAAGACTCAAACAAATAAGCCAACGGCAGACATGTGAGGAAACAGATGAAGAATGTTAAGAGCTTGCAGCTAACAAAAGTAACTATGGAAACGGCCGGCTCTACATTGCACTGGCTTCCACAGCTCTCTCCAGAAATAAAAACAGTTGGGCTAAGAGCGAATCAGGTAAAGACAAAAGATCCCGGGTGAAGCTATTTATATGTGGGCCTTACATAACGTACACAGACCTATGTTGGCTGAGGCGAGTTTGATACTACACACAGAGCTTCTAAGGGGATTGGGTGGGGGGTGCAAAGGCAAGAGCATATACAGATACTGGATCCTCGAGGCAAATTTTACACGAAGGCAAAAGAGTATAAAAAACAGTTAGTACAGTGTAACTCGTGCTGCTTGTGGCAAGTAGATTCTACGTGGAGGAGAGTAAGGCGGATGCACCGTTTTGTCAGTGGGGTCAAAACTGGAGTTTCACAAACAAAAACCGACCCAGGACTCCAGGTTTTCACATGGACGGCTGGATTTTCTGTCCCAGAAGGTAAAAAGTTGTGTCAGAGCAGAAGAACACGTGCAAACACATATTGTGTGGCCTCAGAATGAAAAAAATAAAATTGGACATTTACAAGCCCACATATGTCTGCCCGAGAGCCCCTGTAATTGCGTAAAGCCCGAACAGTGATCATGTAGAAATACAGCCTGCCAACATATCTTAAATCCTAATTGAGCCATTAGCATAATTATCCACTTATACTACTTTAATTCTAAGTAGCTCTCCATTGTAAGTAAAATGATAGCTAAGCTGTATTGAAAAATCCACTTTTTCGCTCACAAATGCCTTATTAATTAGCTCCCTCTAGAATACCTTCCCAGTAATTACATCCATTACACAAGTCAGTGCTGTGGACAGGGAGGGCCATTATTAGACAACTTTATAATTACTCTGCACATCTAAAATGATTTAAAGGATTGTAAGAGAAATAGAAGAAACATTTCAGTTTGGTGCTGAATTCAGACCACCCCGCAGTCATGTTACCTGTTGTAGGCCGTTCCAAAATATTAAGCGTACACAAGTTCTGATAAGGTTGGGATAGGATGGCATGACATGCAAATGAACACTGACTCATCTGTTTATTATGCAGTCACATTAGTTAGCTCTGATGCTGTTTGGCTATTATCCCATCTCTCAGTGAAAAAAAGGGTCTTGGGTGAGGGAGATGGATTGCGCAGTGAGTGCTTTAGTTACACAAATTGTCTGCACTCTTCAAAGAAGTAAATGAAAGTCAGTTATATACTGAGGGACATGGAAACCTAATCCTATTAGAAGGAGCAAAAAAATTTAACGTGGCTCAACTGCTTTCAAAATCCCTCAATGTTCTTTGCCTTAAAAGGTCAAAGGGTCAAATAGTGTTCGATGACTTGCACGAGCTATTGAGATTCATTCTTTACACCAAAGCTCCAATAAATGCTGGATGTATGAGCTGCACCATCTGCAGTTATCGTGCAGGGAGAAGCTGTACTGTAAATTGTGAGACATTTGGCAAAACCACCAATGTGCAGCTTCACAGCCTACTTGCTGTTCTGCTAACTGATAGAGGGGATATTTTTAGCCGTGCAACCTTACAGCACCATGCTAAGCTTTCAACCATATAACTGCACATCTAAGCCCATTCAAAGGATTCACAAAAGTCTAGAGGCTGGAACCCGGTGGTCATGTCCACACACCGAGCGCCGGCAGCATCAGCGTGCACCCGGGTTCAGTGTTTTATATTATGGTGGAAAAGCATTAATAGGAACATTGCCACTGCGCCGCGGCGTGTGAATGTATGCCAGCACATGTCAAGGAGTGAAAAGAATTTGCCATCAATGTACTCCATGCCTTTTGATGTGGGGTAATTAAGCACCAAGCACTCACAACAACCGTGCTCCATGGAAACTGTGAAAAAAAGAGAAAAAAGAAGAAAAAAAAAAAACACAAGAAAAAAAATTGACGTCAGCTAGAGAGGCCTTCGAATGTGCTGTTTGAAAAAAAGAGAGAAAAAATGATCAGGTTGTTGTGCTTAAGGTCACAGCGACGAAGCTGCTTCGACTGGCAGGAATGATGACATCCTTCTTGTGCAAAAAGGATTAAACAAATGTTATTTATGTATCTTCAACTATCTAAGAAAAGAAATAGAGCTACAAAAAATCCAAACAAAATTCTTTAATGATGCTGTTTAAATATCCTGATTTAAAGTGTGTTAAGTAAATACAAATAGACATTATGCTTAAATGTGAATTGCACTTTTTAGCAACTAATTATACAGATTTAAACAAGTCAATCTATAGATTTTGTTAATCTGAGATTATAGTTTTCAAAAATGTGCCCATAATGAAAAGAAAGTAATCATTGGATGTCCAAGTGATTCCCTTTTAGTCACCACAATTCAAGATGGCTGTCACAGCTAGTTGATATCAACTAACACAGAAATTGTTGTAGGTTTGTCAAATTTCCAGATACTGAGTTAATATTTGGTGTAGTAGTAGCTATGAATAATCCCCAACATGTTGGGCTAACCCTGATGGCTAATACATTTTAAAAGAGATGATATTTTTCACTTATTTCTAGGTTTGTTTTCATTTTAGGGAGTATTTTAAACATTTTAGAAACTGTTGGTGACTAATATTATTTTTAATAAACACATTAGATGACCCTGAGCCATAAAACTGTGAAAGAACATTGCTATGAATTTATGTGGTATAAAAAAAGACAAATACTACTAAGTTTTAATGATGCACTACATGCCTAAACTACATTAAGTCTACATTTAGTCTCACTAATCCTTTCTTTTTCTACAACTGGTGATAATTCTACAGGCCAAAGCTCAAGATTCAATAAACAACTTGTTTACAACATTATCAAGTAAATCAGAAAAAAAGAGCAGTTGGACAAAACAATTGGTAAACTGTTTATTGTTTTTCGCAAAACAAGTCAAATTTTAGTTGTATTCCTTGCCAGACAAAACCACACTGTACACAAAATATTTACTTTTAGAAACAAGAGAAATATAATAATTTTAGAAATGTGACGCAAGACAAAAAATACTTTTCAAAAGACTGGGTTTAAAAGATTAAGCAATAAAATGATGGCTCATTGAGATAGCTCAAAATCAAAGAGGTGATTGATTATTGATAAAATGGCACAATTAGTGATGATCGCTCTTACCTGATCAGTGAAAGCACAACAGGAATACCTTCCCCAAACACTTGTAAGAACATGTTACCCCTTCAAATCATCCTTGTACTAAGCCTGAAACCACAAACTTTCTTTTAGCCAGGCTGACCTACAGTGTAAGGAAAAATACATGTCTGTCTTTGTTTGACATTCAAGGTGCGGATGAGGAAAGAGGTCTTTTTTTTATTAAAAGTAAAACGTGGTTTAACTGCAATACTAGACATTATCTTGCACCGTTTTAGACAGACATGGCAGCTGCACCTACATGTGTAAAAATGAATTTTGTTTAAAGGGCTGATGAACAAAATGTAATGACAAGTTTCTCGTTTGTGTCAGAATGTATTTCTGCATCTTAACAGTCGATGTTACCTGAATCTAGTATGTATAAATGAAGGCCTGGATCTTCAGCGACAGTTAAATCGAATGAACAGTATCAGTAATGCTCAGCCATCATTAGTACCGTCAGCGCAGACCAGCCAGTGAACGGGTGGCACCCTTGGCCCTTGCCAGTGCTGTCATTGTATTGTTCCCACACATACCCTGTTTCAACATACTGTTTATAAACATTATTGATAATATTAGTCCTGAGTTCCTGATAAAGAATAGCTGCCTTCTCTTGGTAGGGCCCTTTTGTAGCGCTGTAGTGGTGGAGGGCTCTAACCGCCAAGTAGTTGATGTTAATCCAAATCGGTCCCCTCCAGTAGGGGGGGTCGTGTTCTGTATTTCGCTGCATATAGAAAGGATCTGTCTTGGAGAGAGAGCGCAGGCCGTACGGAGTCCACAGCTTGCTGGAGTCTTTTATATCTTTAAAGATGTGTTCCAGTTTGGGTGAATCTGGTTCCAGGATTTGCAGTAAGAAGGGAAACAAGCTAACGTAGCCCAAAGCGTTAACATATTGCAACTTGGGGGCCCTGCGGACAGAGCGCACAAGACGTGCTACAGGGAACTGGTGACGCGGTTGTCCTGGAGGTACATAGACCTTCTCCCTCTGCAGGGACACAGCTTTTGTGTGGTTGCCATAGTCACTGAAAGCACCGTGTTGGTCTGACCAGTAGAGCTCATTGAGTAGGTTATTGTCACTCAGCACGTTGTGTAAGTGTTTGTATTCTTCATGAGGCTCCCCTAGAAGTTTAGCTATGCTAGCCATGATGCCCGAGGACAAGGCCATCCAGCAGTGCAAATCCACATGCCGCTCATCTGCTGAGGGGTGTGAGGCTCGTGGATAGTCATCTAGTCCTGAAGTTAAGGTTTTTGGATTGAGGAACAGATTAGTGTCCTTGTCACGCCCACGCCAACGGTAAGAATTGGGGAGGGGCCCTCTCTGTGTTGTGTTGTACCACTCAAACCAGGTTTTTAGCCTAGGGAAAAGCCTTCGGAGGAACGGCAAGGTTTGCTGAGTTGCTGCCTCATCTGGATTAGAAGATAACTGTTCAACAAGTTCCTGAAGAGCCAGGAAGAGAGTAGGGGGGTTTGCGTTCTCGTTCCTCTGAACCACAAATTCAGCTGGGACTTTGCTGAGAGCCTCGTCTCCGAGGATCTGCTCACGCGGTATCCAGCCCTCTATGTTCATTAGGTCGATCCAATGTGCCACAGTTTCCCTTGTTATCTGAGGATCCCACTTACGCAGAAGTAGTTGGTGAAAGCCCTCATCCCAGAGAAAACCCCTTGGAAAAAAAGAGCGTGATGGGACCGCAGTGAATAAAGCCCCTTCAGGGTACAGAAGCGGGTAGTCATTGTAAACTGACTGCACCACCGACTGGCCATGGAAGTAACCCATTCCACCCAACATGTTGCTGAGTGCCGCTTTGGCAAATTTAACTTGTGCCTGGTTAAAACTTTTGCTCTCGAGCCCAAAGATGTTCTTAAACTTTGTGTTAAACTCAGCTTTTCTCCTCTCCAGCTCTTCGGTCATGGTGGAGCCCACTAGCTGGTTTGGGCGATCATAGAAGCTTCCTGACTCAAACAAAACTTCCATCTGGAATGGCAGCTGAACTGTCACCTGGTGAACCACAAAATCACTTTCTTTCCTTGGGTCAGGGTGTTTCTGCTGGTTTTGGTGGTGGGGAGGCTTGTAGGTGTCCAGACCTATGTAATGCCTCTTCTCACTAGAGGGGGGGCTGAAGACAAACTTGCGGTTCAGACTGAGCTTCACGATGTCAGTCAGCTTCTCCAAGCCAGGAGAGGCAGTTTGGAGGTAGTTGTAACTGAAACATTAAAAAAGAATTAGAGTTCAATGCTTTGTGCTGTCAGAATCTGGGGATTAGAAGCTAAAACATAAAACCTGAATTTGCAATAGGAGCTCCAACTGCGCTACATGCTCAAGAAACCCTCCACATTTTCCTTGTCATGTAAATGAGTGAGGCATCAGAGAAACTAGAGCTCTGTCTTGTTCTTTTCTTCTGCATTATAACACAACAAAATCCTACACGTCTTGTCTTTTCTTTGACTGCATTGTTTACATTCTGATTTCACTATAAAGCTCCACTTATTTAAAAAAAATCTATGCTGTTAAAGCTCCAACGTTTGTGTAAATGTTCAGGTTTAGTTTGTCTTTACAGAAGTTACATTATTTAAAAAATATAACAATGTTTAGATACTTGCAGGCCAAAAAACAAGTGCTGAAATTCTCTTCTGCTGCCATCTAGTGATTTTTATTTTCTTGCATTTTCTCATCTAGTAGTTCGAGGCTTTTGCAGCAACTAACCATTCAGAAAAAGTCAATAGATCTAAAATTGTTAGACTCGTTCAAAAACTATCTGTGATAAATCATTTAGCATTTTGGTACATTTAGACTTGCATGTTGATGGATACGTTTTTGTTTATAGTTGTCTAGAAAATAGCAGAATTTTATTTATATACAAGTGAAACATCTTCAGGCAAAGGCACTGCAAAATGCTACAGAAGTGTAAATCAATTTTTGATCAGTTCAAAATGTTTCTTTTTATTTACTATGGACTATATATATGTATATTATACTATATTATTGTTGCATGTTTATGGAAGTTTCTAGCTTGTTATTATCACACCCCACGATGAAAGGCAAGAGATCATCCGCTCAATAAAAAGTGAATCTGTATACGTTTTCCTGTAAGCACAATTTCTAATAAAACTGACTAATAAAACTCTCAGCAAATAATTACTAAACATGCATCTGCAACTGATCAACATTTAGAATCACCCCAATTCAAGATTCAATTCAATTCAACCCAAACAATTCACCACAACTCATCAGCCTATGAACACACAAAAAATAGCAATAACTAATTTTCCAGATATTGGAATAAAAGTTATTGTGGTAGTAGCTTAGACACTTTGACATGCAAGGTAGCAGGAGGTATGTATTCCATGGTGTAAGCCTAGTTTACTCTCCTTGACTTTGCTCTCAAACATCCCCACATTTGTGCATTTACCTGGCATACTTGGTGCTGTATAACTCCCCAGTAACAGGTTTTCTGAAGGTGATCTTAAAGTTTCCAAGCTCTTCTGAAAAACCAGTGATGGAAGCGAGGCGGTTTCTCGCCTCCACGTGACTCTCCAGTGAGCCCTGTGTGTCAGCTGCTGCGTAAAACATTAGGGAAATGACCGGGGGCTGGGGAGCAGAGCTCTGGTGAAAGACAGGGAACGTGTAATAAGTGGCTAAATCAAAGCAACCCTTGAATCTTGAGAGAGAACATTGAGCACATGGTGTGATTACAGCGAACACAGCTACAACTCACATGCTGTTTGGCTGTGATCCTCCAGGTCCAGTCTCCTCCATGATCCCCTCCGAGCCTTTTAACAAACTCTGTTGTCAATGTGAAGTCAGTGTCTCGGATTTCTTGAACTCCGAAGGTTAGTCCATCGTGCATGAGCCAGCCATAGCTTTGCAAATGATCCCCCTGCTCACAAGTGTGTCGTAGATTCATGTCCAAGTCTGAAAACTGATTCATCCACATCATACCTGTAAAGATAAGAAAACAAAAGAGGAATAAGATTGACTGCACATCCAGAGCTACTCTAGAACGTAGCTGATAAGTGCACTTTAGTTCTTAACAATAAAAAAGGTTAACATTTTTTTAAAATCACTCTGTGATAATATAATTTATCTTGAGATTCAGACTATGGCATTCTACCTGTCACCACCGAGCGAGGACTTCTTGTTTTCATGCCGAAGTAGACCTGAGGCCGGTACGAGCCCCAGAATCTGTCTGGTGAAACCCTGGCACTGCTGCTGTTGGCATCCAGGACCCGAGGCGACGGGTGTGGAGTTACCACTCGTTTGGCCAGATTGGATCGCATGTAGATGGCGTAAAAGAACCAGATAAGGCTGAAAACGCAGAGACCAATGGAGATGTTGATGAACAACTTTCCAATGTCCGTTTTCTTTTTCTTGTCCTTGCGTTGAAATGCAGGGGGCTTCTCATCCTTCCTTGGAAGTGGAGCAGCATCACCAGTCACCACCCTCTTCCTCTGCCTGCCCATCCTGCCCTTCTAAAGGTACAAACAAGAGAAACATGCATGTTAGACACTGAAATAATCATATTGTAACATTATAGGAACAATTTGATAGACAGGTTTGTGCTGAAAATGTGAATGCATTCTTGTTAATTATGAAAAAAATAAATCAGAAAGGACGTTTACCATATTTTTATAGAAAGTTGTACATTATTTGTGTTATCAAAATAAAAACAAATGCTGGAAAAATAATAAAGGCAAATTAAAAAATGAATGTTAGCTTCAAGCTTAAAAGAGATTTTAAAAACCTGTAACTGGAAGCAGTAGATTTTTTCCAAACAAAATGCAAAACAAGACAGTAGTTAATTAAACTAAAACCATTTCAGTCTAATTTCTGTCCATTTTTCCTTCCAGCAACTACTTCCTATTATTAAATGTTTTTGTTCGTTTTATTGCCTTTTCTATGCCGTACACTATTTTTCACTAAATTAATTGATCACATCAAGTTGCAATGAAATCTAAATTAACCAAACTGCAACTATTAAAGTAGGATTTAATAGCATTTGAAAAATAAAATATCGTTTAATTATTTAAATATCTAGATAGAAATTAATTTCTTTTCTTATTCCACAGTGACAAAAATGCATTCAGAGAAAGACCTTTTATAGTTGAAAAATCATCATGTGCTTTCTGGTGGACAAAGTATTCTGTGACACTAGTACTAAATTACTTCAAAAGTGGTTTGGCATTTGTGAACTGCAATTTTTTTCCCCAACATTATGCATCTGTGCTGTTTTTGTAATGAGCTATTACACAGTGGTGGTAAAAAGCTTTCTACATTCCTGCTTTAACCACTTTCTAAAAATCATAAAAACAAGATAAACAGAAAAGCCAGTTAAAGGAATAAGACAATTTTGCTCAGCAGTTTATCATTTATTGTTTAAAAAATATACAATATAAGTGAGAAACTGACTTAAACAAACCTTTGTTTACCGTTTACTTAACCGATACTAAATTTTTACAGTCTTTAGTGTTAAACGTCAGTTGGAAGGATTTCAGCTGATTTTTAACAGAACAGCTTTAACTCACTGAACCTGTTCAGGTCTTTTCAGAACATGATTCAAGTTAGGATTTTAGTGACAGCACTTAAACACTGATTGGTCTTTTTTTCTTCAAATGTTCTTTGGCAGAAAAACTCTTGTATTTAAGGTTCACAAACTGCTGCTTCAGTTATGTGACCTACTGTGCTAAATAAAGGATTAAGTCCTATTTGGGCGAATTACACAAATCTTCCTGTTTTTCTTAGATTCGAAATGTTTAAAGGAAATTTTTTTATACCCTTTTTAAATCTTTTTTTTCAGTTCCTCAGAGCATTGTAAGACCTGACCCTGCTGAATGCTTCAAAGCAGTAAACAGCTCAAATGTGTAGGGAAATGAGTCGCCAGTGCGTCAGGTAATCATTGAATTAGCAGCCCCTGGGTGTTATCTGAACGCTTAGTTATCACCCATTTCGCGTTAGCAAAATTTTCTGAAAGTAATCCTTGGAACTAATTGACAGTTGGAATCAATTCAAGATGGACACCTCAGCAAATGAACCTTAGGAAACACTTTGTCTTTGTACAAATATTTAGATAAACTTTGGTGTAGTAGTAGCTGAAAGTCATCCTGAACACATAATCTGAGTGCAACACACTGAGCTATGTCTTTGCTTTAAACCTTGGCATAAACTATAGGAGTTGACTCTGTTGTGTTAATAAAACATCTCCTAGACCACTGGATGGGTTTGAATGACTTTCTCAAAATGTAAACACCGGATGTGCACCTGTAACCGATTAAATTTACTAGCACCATGTAATATGTTGGCTTGTCAAATCTGGATTGCACATTCTTTGTGATAGTCTGAGGCTTTGTAAGGGTACATTGTAATGCCAGAGTGAACAGGTAGGATGTCATTCATTGTACTAATAAGGCGTGAACACTCAATTCGCAAACTGTTTCTGAATAAGTGCAACATGTGAACACTAATGAGAATGAAAATAAATGCAGCTATTTCTGGCTCTTAACCCATTCCTGCGTATTGGAGCTTTGTAGCGCCCTTGCTAATTATGTCGGGACGCTGCATGACAGCGAAACCAGCATTTGATGAAATCATAGAGGGAATTGTTGAATTGAACACGGCTTACGTGCTCGATTTTCATCAGTTTCAGCTTTACTGACATGACACCTGTGTGACACATACGGTTAGCGACTCGCCTTCAACGCCCCTGCTTCCAGGTCGCACGCGCTACTCGCGACGTGCAACAAATCTAAAGCGAGTTATAACCGAACACCAACGAACGGCATGTGTGACTTCATTTAATCCCGAAGCTTACACATACGCGTTCGTCCCCAAGTTCTAGCTTTATGTTAATTCAGCAAATTCTTACTAACCTGTTGAAATATCAAAAATTCAGGCGCTCATGCTCTTCTTCTGGCTAACCTTACTAGCTACTTCCTTGTTATCTCGCTTCTACTGACGTGGACTTTATCAGTAGGGCAGGCCGTTTTACCATATATTCAAACAACAGGATTCATTCCTCACTTTTTAATCAAATACCTAATATTCATTCACGACGTGCAAAATGCCCACCGCATTTACTGTCAAAGATCGTACAGTGAAAAATGATTAATATTTTAGATGTTTTGGTCAAACTTTATTTGAATGCTGTAGTACACAGTCTCATGAGAAATGGATATCTCCAATGTTAGTCTTTAGATTACCGGGGTATGTGTTGAGGATGACTTTCAGCTACTGCCAAATAACTTAGCTCAATATCTGTCTATTAGTAAAAAAAATATTTAAATTGGCCTGCCATAAACTGTAATTTTAAAATACTGTATGCAATTTCATCTGTCCAAATCAAAACAAACCTTCAAACTATCACAAGGGTTTACAGATACTTGGGAAAATAAATCAAATGGAAGTGACTATCTGCATCTATTAAGTCTTTCAACCGTTAAATACCTGCACTGAACAATAAGTTGGAATGTATATAATAAATCACAACTTCTTCAGTGGACACCTCTGTTTGCCGTCACTCACTTGTTTGCTTATGAGGTTTATACAAACAGGAAAGCAGAAACTTCAATTTTGTTGCCTTTTTATTGAATGAAAGATTTTAACTGAAACAGAACTTTGGTCAACATGTAAAACTGTCTAACACGGGTAGAAAAGTTTCACAAACCGTCTTCAAGTACTGAACAGCTGGAAGAGGTTTGAGACAACCTCAAACTAATTCCAGCAGAGTTTGAAGACATTTTTCAGATCCTTTCTACAGAAGATCTTGCTTTTGTTTTTTAGGTCTGACATCATGCGCTGACCAAGTGGCTAGAGATACATTACCGGTAGTCATTTTCAAGCAAAACTCATATTTTTTTAAATACTTTTTGTTTATTACATAACCATCATTTTACAAATAATAACCCCATTCTTACTTTCAGAAATGCTTTCCCAAGTTTATTTACTTTAATGCAAGTTTCAAAATGTGACCAAACACCTCCCTGCATGTTACTTTACAGAGTAAACACTTGGCCTCAGTGACCAAGATTAAAAAAAAGCGCAGTTTATAAAGTACTGACATGGACAAATCTACAAAGAACAATTTCCTTGAAATTATTTCAAATAATTTGTGGCAGTGAAAAAGGTTTAGATTCTTGTTGCTGAGCAAAATTACCAAATGCTCCCTGACTGTACAATATCATCTGTCCATTAAGTGTGTTATTCAACTCGTTCATAGAGCTTGCAGTAAATATGTGGCAAAACGTAGAACAGAAAAAAAAACAATATAGATTTCAACCCATTCCCCTTCCAAAAGAAAAAAAAATTCCCACACCCCATCGTGCACACCTGCCTCCTTGCAACTCAAATAACTCTTAACAAATAGAAAGAACGAGGCAAAATGGGTCACATCAACCCCAGAGATACAGAGAATCCTTCAAAACAATCGTCAACAACAGTGAACAGGATGAAGGGAACTGAATGCCCAAGTCACTCTTCAGTTTAACTGAACCTAAATGCTGGTTTGTGTAATGACTTTATCGGGAGAGGAACGTGCCCGGCTTCAGGGAAACATGTGGAGGTAGAAAACAGGGCGTAGGAACGAGTAGACACCCTTTCTCTTCCTCCTCCTCTTCCTTTTTCTGCATCTCATCAGGTGGATTAGTTCTTGATCATCCCACCGTCTCCTTCACTGACAAACCGCTTCCGCCCTCTGGTGGAGAGAGTAAAGTTTGATGAGTAGCTCCAGGTTATTACTTTTTAGTAATTTAATAGATATTTTCACAGCGTTTCACAAAATGTTATCACTATTAATTTGCTTTTATTTATTTTTTAAATGCATCTTCTATTTTACTGCTACTTAAACAACACATACATACAGTCATGGGGAAAAAAAAGAGTAAATCTTTTTTCAGTTCTAGGTTTTTACATAGAAAAACATAATATGGTCTTCACCATTTTCTTAAATTACTCAAACCTAATCTCAAGAGCACACAAAAAACAACCTAACCTATGTGAGTCCACCTTGCTGCTTCCATAGGATTTGGGGGAAAGTAGCAACAATAACCTTAGAAAAGCTTGAGGCAAATATGTGTTTTAAAACAAATTTTAATAATCAATGAGCATCACTTCCCTCTTAGACAAGCCATGGCAGGTTTTTTTTTAACTAGAAAAAAAAAAAATAATAATAACAGCTCACCACCTTTATTTTTTACTATCATTTTCAGCGAGTGATTTACACTCTTGTTACCTCTCAGTTGGACGTCTGTAACTCGGTGTATGTTGGCGTTAGACAGGCTGGCCTCTCATGACAGCAGTTAGTTCAAAACGATGCAGCTTGTTTTTTAATACGAACAAAAAAGTGTGAACATATCGCCCCGGTGCCACTTCCCTTCACTGTTTGTTTTCAAATTTATTTCTAAAGTTTAATTCAGGACTACTAAGGCCCTGAATGGACTAGTTCCTGTGTATTTGTCGGACTTCCTGCAACCTTCTGTCCCTACAAGAGACAGACTAAATTTTGCTCTTTCAAGCATTTTTAAAAACAAGAAAACATCCATCTACAAGAATGACTTCATTAAGTGTTCGAAGAAACATGTACTTTTAAACCAAAACTAACCTGGAGGGACAAGCATCCCTCAGCTGTTTGGTGATGACTGATTCCTTGTAGCAAAGCTCAACAAAGGTCTCCATGATGGAATGAGCGTGTGGCACATCCAGGCTGATTTCAGGAAGCTCAACGTAGACGCGCCGGAAACCCTGCAAGTACACAAGAAGGTTCAAATGTTATTTAAACGAGCTAAACACTTTTTTTTATTTGGTTTGAAAGATTAAACAATGGAGCTAACCCTGTTCATCTGATCTACAGTGATGAGGCCCGTTTTCCAGAGGGACTGCAGAAGTTTCATCATCATATGACTGGCAGTTTCTCCTTTTGACTCTAGCACCATCACCACAGCCTGACAAAACAGCAACATCAGCAGAATCAATAGAAAAACCTGCAATATTAATTAAATCACACAGTGGGAGGGTTTCCATCTAGATTTGATTCAAACAATCAGGTATTTATGAACAATAACAAAAGAATTGTAACATTGTAGTTCTAGATGATTGCACACAAACACTTCAAATGTTGCCACATCGATGAGTAAATGAAAATGTTTCAAATGTGTAGCTTTAAACGACAATCCAGTGCCATTAAAGAAAAACTACATCAGTTACCATCCTATTTTATAATTAGGCTACCAAAATCTTCGCTGGTTAGAAATTTACACAAGAAAACCGTTATTGTCAGAGCACAAGTCAATGTAGCACATAGGTCTTAGAACCAGGCTGAATACTTGACAGTCAAGAGAAAAAACTATATTAATAATGATTACTGGGGACAAATGTTTAAGAAAAGTCGTAACACAACCCTTTAATCTGAAAAAAAAAAAAAAACAAGTCCTAATTTATTAGCTTTTTTATCAGTTTAAATTCTAAACTGATATAAGCGGTTAAAAATAATATTTAATGGACTGCATGAGGCAGTCAAAAAGGCTTTTACACTGATTGGCTTTCATGTTTCTTTGTTGTGGCTTCAAAAACTTATGTGGCTGTCTGAGGAACTTAAATGTTTCATTTTCTGAAAAGTTTCCTTACAATGAGGTGGGTTGCTGCTCAAACATAAAACATCAACATTATTCCTTTTGTCAATTTTTTAATCCATCTACTTGTGTGTTTTAAATTTTAGCTAAGTGAAAACACACACATGCTGACTGTAAAGACTTAAATACTGTTGTTACAATTCAAGCAAATATCTGTATTATTGAATGATTCTAAAACGTTTTATATAGAAGTTGCAGAAGGCTAACTACATGTGTAAAATACTAGTTAGAAGCTAGAAGGAGGAGAATAGTAGCTAAAGTTTAGCTAAAAGCCCAACACAACATGACAAAAAAAAACAAAAAACAACCCAAGTATGGTGAAGCTAAATTCAGAAAAAACAAGGTTTTTAAATGAACTGAAGTATAGTTACAAAAATCAAAATTAGTAGTCTCCATCTCTTACAGGTGTTTTGGGCAAAATGTCACAAAGTATGCAGAAGTAGTGATTCTGCGTGCGTGCGTGCGTGCGTGTGTGTGTGTGTGTGTGTGTGTGTGTGTGTGTGTGGGGCATACAGAACAAACACAGTAAAGCAACAATGTGAATGCCGAGTCAGCATTTATACCAAAAACTCTTAATCAAGTCTGTGATCAGTTTTGATCAGAGAAAAGCAAAAAATAAAACCTCTTGTCCTAAACTGACTCTATTGACCTGCGTCTGTGTGCACTTGTATTTATTACTTTAAATTTAGGTTATGTTTAAGGTAAGGGGTCAGAGTTAGGCTATAGAAACGACAGGAAAGGAATGGAAGTCAATGCATGGTCCTAAAAGGAATAGAAATACTAACATTTATGTGTGTGTGTGTGTGTGTGTGTGTGTGTGTGTGTGTGTGTGTGTGTGTGTGTGTGTGTGTGTGTGTGTGTG
>JAVKLF010000100.1:7571513-7582205 GCA_034783495.1 Millerichthys robustus
TCCACCCACCATCGTGGACACTAACACCTGAAATCAGAGTGGCAACCTCAAATATGAAATTTATTTAACTAATAAACTTCATTAAGGCAGTTATTATTATATTACATGTACTGTAGTTGATTTGTTTGGTTTAGAATTGTAACTTTTGCTGCACCCCATTCCTCACCTAAATATATCAATATTTTCACAGTTTCTGTCAAAGCTAGTAGCTTATAAAGTAATCACTATTTCAGTTCTATTCATATGTTGATTTTATTTGCTGTTGGAGAAGCCAGGTTTGGTTCCATCATTCTTGCCAGGTGTTGACAAGTTTACAGAAACATACCTTTTGTATAACTCCACTTGAATTTTGCTCTAGATTGGAATTATTGGAGGTTCTGGTCTTGACGATCCAGATATCTTGGAGGGAAGAACGGAGCGATACGTTGACACACCATATGGGAAGGTGAGTTGTCTTCCTCTGAAGCATCCTCTCGTTCAAGTCTCTTGATAGCAGCTGCCTTGCCACAAATTGCAAATTAAAATGCTGTGTGATGATGTCAGTCTAGTTATAAATAAACCAAATTTAGAAACTGGTCTTTCATGCAGTGATGACTTAAAAAGCCAAATAAACTGTGGACCGTCTAAATTTGTGGGACCAGGGAGAAGACTTGGATATTGTGCAGTCTTGCACAGAGTGGGACATAAGATCACCCTAATTGATACTCCTGCAACCTTCTTCATCATGAGCTCATTAGTTTGAATATTCTGTTTACATGATAAACTATTGTGCAGTAAGTTTTTAAGATGATATTTGTACTACTTGATAAATTATTTTGTTTTTGTTGAACAGCCATCAGATGCCCTGATTCTTGGAAAGATCAAAAATGTGGACTGTGTGCTCCTGGCAAGGTGAGCTGATACGTTGCGTTGCATGGTTATAAAATAATGTCTTCTCCATTGGCACCCCCTAGTGGAAAGAGCTCACAACTTTAAGCTACAGCGACTGTAAGCATTTATTTGTGCTCACCCTGAACTTTAACCGGAGTTTTTGTCAAATATAGACATGGGAGACAGCACACCATCATGCCATCAAATGTGAACTACCAGGCCAACATCTGGGCTCTCAGAGAAGAAGGTTGTACACATCTGTTGGCCACCACGGCCTGCGGCTCACTCCGAGAAGAGATTCAGCCAGGAGACATTGTCATCATAGACCAGTTCATTGATAGGTGAGTGCAATGCAAACATTTAATCTAATTTATTTGCTTAGTCTTCTGTCTTGACTGAAATTCTTTGAGAATTTTCAGGTTTCTTTTTCAGAATTTCTTTCTTTTTTGAAATGCCACTCATTAAAAGTTAAAGATAATGTACCTTTACTCTAATTTTTCACATTTATCAGCTCTGAACTTTGTGGCATTGCTGTGACATCCACTAAAAATGTATGTGACAGACCGGCAGACACAATAAAAATCTTGATCTGACCCTCTGCAATAATCCCAGGTCCTGGTGGTGGCCATTTAGAGAAATGAACTGGCCTCCTCTGATCTAACTTGTGTTAAAGATTGTGTATATCAGGGTACACAGGAGGTGTCTGAGTTCAGAGCAAGCAACAAGACCAGAGACAGAACCAGGTAGATTAACAGAGTTTTATTTACAGTTATGTACATCAGTGCTGGGCAAGGGGCAGGATCTGGAGGAAGGGAAGAGGACAAGTTAGGCGAGGTATGGGAACGGGTCAGAAATGTGTATATACAAAGGACAAGTGAGAGGTTTACTGGGAGGGAGGCAGGTGCAGGCGTATGGGGAGGGAGAAGGTCCGGTGAGGGGTTTCCCATGGTGAAAATCCAGTGACGAGTTCATTCTTGCAGTCAAGGGTGATGTCATGTGAGCTCCAGGTGCAGGTTGCAGGGAACCGGTGGAGGAAGTGTTTTAGCAAGAGGTTCGGGGAGAAATACAAAATCCTTCAGGCAATGAGAGACTAGGAACAAGAGAACATGATAAAACTCAGGCTTGTAAAGACACTGAGGGGCTGTACCATTACCATGCGGTGAACAATGTTCCAGTGTTGTCTCAGTCACCAGGAGAAGCTTAAATAGGGAGGAGGCTCATCAGCAGAGTGGCTGCAGGTGTGGCTCTTCATAGTGTACTGATTGGTATTTTGTTCTGTAATATACAACACTTCATCTCAAGTATCAGAAAAAGATTAGTGTCAGTTTTTGACTACTGTTGTTTAGACTACCAAGTGAGAAAGGAGGAAGAAATTGTTTGTTCACTCTGACAAGATGTGTCAAATTTAACAAATGCTTATTGCCCTGTTTAGTTAGAGAAAATGTTGTTATTTCTGTTTGATGTCTGATGATGTCTCTCGGGTATTAGGTTGCTTAGAGATCAAGTGAAAATTAGAAAATGAAACACATTCCACCGGTGACAACACAAGTAGGAAGCCAAAATAACTTTTTCCTGTCTCTCATTTCTTTAAGGGAGTCACTTTTCCTCCTCCATGAGAATTTTTGTCTTCAGTGGATTCAGTTTCCTCAGCTTACACGGTTTTGTTTACCACCAAGCTGAGTGTTTGGACACACTTTAGTTTTAGTCATAACTTAGACTTTTTCAGTTAGTTTGTCACATGCGTCCTACACTAAATTTAAGAATTAGGAAAGTCAGTCTTTTGGTTTTCAAAAGTGAAAACTGAAAATTTTGCAGGAAGGTGGTGAACACAAAACATTTTAAAAGCCTTCTGAACAAAAAAAGTTATAAGAAAAAGCAAAACAACACAACAAAGTTTCTTTAGTTTTGCTTAGCTGACTAAGCAGCCTTTAAAGTTTTTTTCTGCGAGTGGCATAATCCAACTGATGAGGGAGGATTCTTCTGTTTATGTCTCAGCTGGAAAAAAAGCAGAGGAGGAAGATAATAAATCAAACAAGGATGTTGCCATTATATAAACAATGACTGTGGTTCAAACAGAGAGAAAGAGGTTGTGTGTAATCGAATAAATAAATGAAAACTTAGAAATTATACATTAGGCAGCTGAGCACAAGCACTGCTGACATCCGCTTGTCAGCAACTAGAAGCTTTAACGCCTGAAGAACAGCAAGACACAGGTACAAAATAAAATCTGTTGTAAATAATGACATAAAGCTGCTGAGGGAGGAAATCTAAGACAAAAAGGCAATAAGAAAACTACTAAATATAGGTGTTAGAAGAAAGCATGTGCTAACATTCTGTGCAAAAGAAATCAAGCAGGAATTCATCACAAATTGTCTAATCTAGCTCATGGTTGAAAGTTCTGAAAACCAGCTCTTATTCACTTTAGGTATTTTGTCTCAGTTTTTCAAATCATTGTCTGTGATTCTTCTACAAACACACTGTCTAGTATAACATAATTGTATCTTCGTGTTGTGGGGGGAAAAAAACGATTTCTCAGCTGTTTCTAACCTCAAGGCAAATGAAGTATACTTCTTGTTTCACACAGGCAGATGCTGATCCTGCGGGTTTGAGTAACATCGGGACTGAGTGCACAGTTCCATGTCTGCTGTGCTGTTTTAACAGAAAGAGTTCACACACCACTTGATCTGATGTCTGTAATAACCTGTTTTACTACATTTCACAGCCTGTTTTTCACGTATTTGTGAAGTAGATGAACTATAAGTATCGTGACTTGTTTCACTAACATGTGGAAGTTGCTTGCTGCGACTTGCTTTGACTTGTCCCAAAGTGTGTCGCAGCTCGCTTCTAGCAGCATCATTTCATCTCTTCACAACTCAGGATTTTGTTGTGTGTAAATATCCTCCTGGCTGCGACGAAATGCTATCATTTGTCAGATTTGAGTAGACGCTCACTGCTTATGTGTAATTACAGCTGATCTATTTGTTTGATGAAATAGTTTGAGACGAGAAAAAAAAAGATCAAACTGGTATTACTGAACTTTCAAGTTTTAAATTTAGGGGAATTGTAATATCAGTGCATTTTAAATACAGTTTTGAAAAGCTATTAGAACCACATTATTTTATGCATGGCTGCCAGCAGCATGTTGTTTTTACATTTTTGGAATAATTTGAATGTTTGATGAAATTGGGGCGTAGGAGTCATTCTCAACAAGTATTCAGAAATGTCACTGCTGATGAAATGCAAGGCCAAGGGTAACTCAATTTGTCTGGCATAATCAAGCATTGTTCATCGCTCTTGGCTTATCCTGTGCATCAATGTTTCTGACTTCAGGCACAACAGACCTTGCAGAAAGTAAATACCGACTTTACTTTTCTAGGTGATTTAAAAGATAGGGCAGGGTATTCATATTTTGGATGTCTGAGATAATTATGTTATGACTAAATGATCACTGAGAAACTAAAAGTAAACAGATGTTAAGCCTTTAGTCAGCTCCGCTGAAAGTCTGTGTTATTCCCACAGTGTTTTCTGATCTACAGTAAAAGTAGAAAGTTTGGACACTCTTACTCTTTCAGAACATAGCACACTGTGAAAAGCTATCAAACTGTACAAAATAAAACATGGATGTATACAAAGCTAAAATATGGATTGTGTTTTCATGCTTTCTATATTTTACATAAGACAAATTTAGCTGTGTCTCGTTGTTTATGCACTTTCATTGAACCAAAACTAACGAGTTTCAGGACCAAAAAGAGCTGGAGGGCTACAGGGACATACTGATGTTCTCGCCTCACTGGGAGAAGTGAATAGGTTGTTTGTTTGCTAGTGACTGACTGCATTTTGAGCTGGGTGAATACAAGCTGGTTCTGTGTCTAGTAAGCATCCCTGACTCAGCACATCTGCACATAGGAGAGCAGCTGTTAAACCGAAACATGAGGGGGGAAAATACCAATTCAGTCAATGTATTCTCACTCCCTACTTGTCATATATTGACACTTGGTCAGGGTCCCACTGCGTCAGGTTTTGACACGCCGGGTATGCCCCTTCTGTCAGTTATTGATGACATGAGAACGAGGAAGAGGAGCCCGCTGTCTATTTTTTTTAAATGTGTGACAACTAACTGTAATCCTAACCCAGACCATGACCCTAAACTCTAAACTTAACCTCTAATAGCTCTAATCATCCAATCCCAGACCTCACTACCTAAAGCTAATCAGTAACTGATTGCTACAGTTGAGTGCGGACGGCAACCCAAAGATTTAATACAACAGAGTCAACAACTGACGGAAGGGGCATACCCGACACGCCAAAACCTGACGCAGTGGAACGCTGATGAAGCTTCAATATGTGACGAGTAGAGAGTGAGAATGTGTTGGTTCAGCTCCACAATCTAAATTTTTTTTTCCTGTTCTGTTGTTCTTGTTGGTTATGTTTACATTGATATATATTTTTTTCTTTTTTAAACTTTTCAAATTGTTCAACTATATAGTTTTAATTGAATAAGCATCATTATGAACAAAAGCATCTGCAATTTGCTCTGAAAATATCTTTCAGCACACTCCTTAACGTGTCTCTTCCAGGACCACCAAGAGAGCCGAGACTCTGTATGACGGTCAGCCCACTAGCCCCCCAGGTGTTTGTCATATCCCTATGGCTGAACCTTTCTGCAACAGGACTAGAGAGGTCAGTCGAAAGACAACATTTGAAAGTAATGTATCATAACCAAACCAACTGCATACAGAGACAGACTAGTTTGGTCGACCGTTGCAGCTCTGTAACATTCTGTAACTCGCACAGCTGGTAGGTCTTGCCAACAAGGCAACTGGATTTGTAAGCCACTTCTAAAAAATATCTGACCAGAAAACACTATGGAGAAGAAAATAACACTTTGACTGAACTTTAGGTTAGCCTACATATCATTTATTACAGGGGTACCCAGACTTTTTAGAACCAAGATTTTTTGAAGTTATCCAATTTGCTGTGATCACTACTCCACACGGTTGAAAAGTACCTGGCAGCCGGCGAAATTCGTTGTGTACCATCTCCATTTAGCCACATTTTCGCTGACTACTTTTTGCTATGGTCTGGTCTGCAGTCCTTTGGGAAGTAGGAATTTCATCGCCGTGAAGTTAGATTTAGGTTAGATGTTGGATATTTATGCTCCATGTATTCTTCTTCTTCCCATCTATAACCAGATGCAGGCGGTCTGATTTCAGACAAGGAGCAGCTCAGCCAAAACAAAAGTAAAAATGAGTTTAGATTTCTGTCAGTCGACAAGTGTGTGCAAATTCTTATTGTTTGTAGGTTTTTTGTTTATTTGAGGCATCTTTTTATGGTAATTTCAACTCTAAAGTATTTTTATTTTACAAAAGGATAACTTATTTGAATGTGAGATTCTATGTTTTACTCAAGGTATGTTTTATTTTCTTTGAAAAGAACTGGTAAATGCTTTTAAATAACTTGCAAAACCTTTCAGTGCAATTTGTTATATCTGTGAAAGTGAAATAATAGCTATTAAATATTTGATTCTATGACTATTCATTTGTAAAATTATTTTTCAGTTACTTTACAATTACACACTTTTTAGATTAATAAACATGGTTAAAATGAAAATATGGAATTTAGAAAAAATGGATAAGTGGAGATTAGATAAGTAAAAATGGAATTTTTGAAAAAATAACATGGATTTTACAGTGCTTCCAGGTGACAGTTATTTAATGAATAGGACGATCTATTTAGAACTTAAATTAATTAAACTATTGTTCTCTGATTCCAAAGTAATAAAAGCCATCCGTATCTTTATATTCTGTAACAGGTTCTAATGGAGGTGGCACGGAGTCTGGGGATCAAGTGCCACGTCCGAGGGACCATGCTGTCTATCGAGGGACCTCGCTTCTCCTCACGGGCAGAGAGCTTGATGTTCCGCCAGTGGGGGGCTGACGTCATCAATATGACCACCGTGCCAGAGGTGGTCCTAGCTAAAGAGGCTGGCTTGTGCTATGCCAGCATCGCCATGGCTACAGACTACGACTGTTGGAAGGAACACGAAGAAGCAGTGAGTGGGAAACGAGAGGGCCAAATTCATGGTTTTATTACCGTGGTTTTCCCCGAGTTTAGTCACGCATCATTGAATAATCCCTGACCTTTGCTGCATGATGAAAAGAAAAAAACCCAAATAATTCTGTTTCAAACTTGTTGAAATGTAGTTAACCAAATGTATTGAGTGGAATTACTCAGGTCTATGTTGCAGTAGTTTTAAAAAATGTGTCTAAACTAAAAAAGGATGGTTAAAAGTCTCCTACGTGCTTCTAAATTATTTTCAGTTATATATGATACAATAAATATATAATGTAATATTAAATAGGATTACTATATAAAATTAAATAATTATATGCAAAACAATAGTCAGCAAAAAGTAATATTCAAAATCCAGATAAAATTAGAGAAAGGTTTAAATGTCTGTGAAGTCGACACTATGTACAGAAACCTATTTAGAAAAAAAATCCCAACCAGTAAAAAGGCAAGATGTATGTGTCCTTGATTAGATCACTTTACTTCAGTGGTTAAAATAAAGGATATCGAAGGTCTGACAGATACTGTAACTACTTACTGTGCAAAACGAAACCTAACTGATAACACTGTTTGTTTGGTGTTGTTCAAATACACAGGTATGGGTTTCGTTCTTCTCTGCTGGGCAATAAAACTATTATTTTACAATTATAGCCAGATGAACTGTGATAACTCGGACAGTAAAGTTTACAACATCCAAAGGCATTATTGACGAACATGGTTGTCACGTCTACACATTTGGTTTACTTTTCATTTTTTTCTGGTAAATTCTCAGGTTTTCTCCTCAGTTCTCCATAAATAAGACAAAAACGATCTATGGCTTCTGACTGACCTACCTCCTGGCAGGAACCCTGAGTGCTGCAGTTGATGTAGTTGTGTGTGGGTGAATTTTGGCTTGTTTGTCACTGAGCTTCAGTCACAACTCAGCTTCCGAGTTCCTGCAGCTGACCTCTTCCCCCTCCTGTTGCACACAGCTCGCCACATCCTTCCGCCCCCCTCCTATTCACTCCCACTCAGCTCCATACTACTTTCGAGCCTCTCCCTGTTCACCCTCCTCCTAAACACCACACACACACACACACCCGAGTCGTTTTTAGCCTTTCAGCCTCCGGTGTAAATCCTTCCATAGGAGATTGAGTCACACTGAATCATCACCTTCACTGTCTTCATGCTAACAAATGGCACAAAACACAAGTATTCATTAGGGAGGCATAAAAACAAAGGAAGGTCACAGAAGCTAAACATAAACAGAAGATGGACACAGTGATTTAAACTGCTCTACTGTACACTTATATATGATCATGTAATTTAGATGTGCAAATCCACAAATAGATTTTCTTTCTCTTCCCCCTAAAATTGTGACTGTAAGAACAGAATATAAAGAAGCCGGTTTGTCGTGGTTGAGGAATACCTGTAAATTTTCTTTGTACGTACTGTACGGTGCTGTGAGTCATGTGAAAAGTGTGTGTGCTGATTTAAGAAACACTGCAATAGAACCGGTTTCCTTAATGATTCACCAATATGACCAGTCCTGTAAAAAACAATATGCAGCTATTCACATTGGTTTCTAGATAAATTGTTGCTAACCTCGCAGCATTTATTTAGCTTCCTCATAAAATTTGTGACATGATTAACTTTGAGATGAAATGTCACTTTTCAGCTGCACAGTGTGCTGACAGCTGCAAAATCTTTGAGTTTTTATACATAGCTCTAGGGCCTGTCTTGTGTGTGATTTCACTAATCACATCAACTCGGTGTATAAAAATATATAAAGTTCACATGAGAGAATGTAAAACATGGCAGGTTAGCTTTCCTGGACTGTGACATGTCAGTCTCAGATTAAGGACGGTTGGAAACTGATGTTTACTGCAAACCCACTCACACAGACCAGTATTTGCAGTTTGAATCCCATCATCCATTAGAGCACAAATTATGAGTCATCAGGACTCTGTATCACAGAGCAATATGAACAATCTATGAACAATAGACAGTTTCAGGGTACTAAAGAACCATCTACAAATAAATAGATAGTATCAGGCTGATGGGCCTCCTTTACATGTGAACAGACAAGTTTTGATAGCCTCAATTAAACTTGCTGTGTCACTGTGTAAAGTCACTACTTATAAGACTGAGTTTACTTGCACTCCTCTGACTGAAGGTCTCTTGGAGAAGAGACAAACGTTTCAACCAAGAAAATCACATCCAGAGGACCTATTCAATTAAAAAAATGTTTTTTTCGATTTTTCTACCTAAACTATTGAGATGCATCAGGATATTTAAGGAGTTGTGATTTTAGTTCACATGGGAGGAAGCATAATTAACATTTCAGCAATATTCATGCAATTTTCTTAAGTGTTGTGGCACTTTCTTTAGTAAAAATGAAACAGTTTTCGTATCAATCTACATTAAAGAAAGCAGCACCAAAAGAGAACTGCAGAAGTCACATAGTCTTTTTCTTCTGCTTGTAAAAAAAATATTTTAAGGAACAAAACTTTTTTTCTCAATGCTTACTTAAGCCCCACATTTCCAGTATTGGGGACAGACTGTAACTTTTTATTTCTTCAATTGGGTTTATGGTTTCCATAGGTTTTTTAAACTTTATTTGTGATATTTTTGAAAGGTTTTATATACTGTACTGTATATAATGTAAATAATTAATTGCATATGGGAATGTTGTTTCAAGCACAAACTGTAAGGAAATCATTTGGGATTTCAGAGGTTAAAGTAAGAAGCCTGTGATCAGCATCAGCTAAAATGTTTGCAAGGCAAATGTTGCAAAGTGAAAATGTTAGCATTTGTAAATGAGAAGCAGTTTATAACTGTGAGAAAGCTATTTCAGTTTGAGTTGTATCAGATTTTAATCCTATTTAAAGACATTGTAAAAATACTGTTATAGAAGAAGAAACCACATAATTCTTATCAAACATGACCATTTATTTCAGCAACTATGCCTTAAGAATTCAGCAACTACTAGCATTACTTTACTTCAAGTGGTAGGTTTTCAAAATTACAGAAAGAAGAATAAAACTGTTGATGGCTTAACCGATAACGGACGTCTCTTTCAAAGGTCTTTAAACAAAAAAACTTTGTTGGAAGTACAGAATGGTTCACGCATTAAGGAAGTGAAAATTGCTTTAATCTGGTCTCCTTTATTTCTTTTAGGTCTGCGTGGATAATGTACTGAAAACAATGAAAGAGAACGCCAACAAAGCAAGCAGCATCCTGCTAACTGCAATCCCACAGCTCAGTCAGATGGACTGGACCCAGACAATCAAGATCCTTAAAGTAAAGATTTTTTTAGTTTTTCTCATTGTGGAGAAGTTGGGACATGAAGTAAAAGTTTTTTTATTTTAAATGCCAATCAGAAACCAACATCTCATTCCTAATGGTTTTTGTTTTTGTAGCAGCTGTTCATGTGAAAAGTCTAACACATCCGTGTGTGAACACTGGATGAAATATGATAGTACACAATTTTCTCAAAACCTGTTTACTTCATTGGAAAAAATTGCATTACTTCCATGGTGCGTTTGGGAAGGGTGGAATCTAATAAGACTACATTTATTAGCAGCAAGTTCACATGTCCTATAAATTAAATAAGTAAGTCAATAATATTAATAAATTCAAGAAATAATCATTTTTGTAAGCTACACAGAAAAGAAAGAAGAATTAGAGAATCCTTAGCTGGTTTACCGTATTTTCACGACCATATGGCGCACTGTACTAAAAGGCGCAGTCTCAGTTTTGTGTGCCATTACT
>JAVKLF010000100.1:7638414-7651639 GCA_034783495.1 Millerichthys robustus
GGCGCGGGGGGGAATAGAGCTGAACATTACGTAATGATGCTTTCATTAGCATTCTGCTCCAACATCATTGGTCGTTGGATAAAAGTTCTGTTGACTGTTTCTATTGGCTGGTAAACGGTGACTTAATAAAGCAATAACACTGGAAACAAAATGATTTTCAACTAATCTCATGGCCAATGATGAGCGAAAGTAACGGGTTGGAGGCTGGTAAATGAGCCACTGCCTTGAAAGCTCACAGGCTAATGATACGATTATTTGCTCATCAGGGTGATGTGTGTGTGTGAGACAGCGCACACGTGTTGATGCGTACATACCGTCCTGTCTGTGAATACTTATATTCCTTGTGTTTGGTGGCAGTGGAGGCGAGTGGTTGCTGGTCACATCTTAGCATTACAATAAAAGCCAGAGCTGTTGTCACAGAGCTCAGCTCGTGTACGCTTTACTTTTAAGGGCTGGTCTGGAAGAGCTGCAAACACATTTCAGAACACAGGGTGGAGGTACAAGGAAAGGGAGTTGGAGAGGGAGGAGAGGGGGGTTTGGAGGCCTGTGGCTGAAGGATTGATTTTAAATGTTCTGCAACGACGGTGTTTACTATCCTCTCTGGCTATAGCCCCATGACAGCGCCGGGATCAAAACACAAAGCAAACCGCCTTCCCCCACCCACCAGAAAAGCAGGAAGAAAGCAGGAAAAGGCAATGATTGTTAGAAGTGAGGACTTTTAGTTTTAATTCTTTCTTCTTCATTACGACTGAATTTAGATCTTATTAAACAACATCAACATTCTTTCAGGATGTTAAAACCTGCAGTTCATTGTACCTCACACCTATTTCACAAAAGCTTGAGAGCACTTTAATAAAAAATATTTTGTTTCAAGACTTCAAGTAAAAATAGCACTCCTTAAAGGAGGTTCATAAAAGTAAATTTCTGAACAGAATGGACATGGGAAAATGACAACATTTGCCCCCCATAAAGATTGTTTATTCCTTACACTAAACCAGTTAAGTCTGTTTTTTTCTGTTTTGGAATGCCTTTGTGAAAACAACAAGCAAAGTTACATTTAACGGCACAACCAATGCAATATAATCAAGCCGAATATTTCCCTGGATTTGAAGCAGAAAATTCCCTTTCATGCCACGTGGCTGCACTCATAATTATCTGATTGTTGCAGACCATTAGGATTTTGATTTATTGTTCTTTGGCAGTCAGGAAGGAGGTTTCTCACCCCCGCCTGGAACGTGTGTGAAATGCACAAGTCTGCAGGGCTGAGAAGGATATGGGGAAGCGAGAGCCATATGTCTGCGCTGTCAGAAAGCCACTTGTTAGAGGAAGTTTAGCCTCCCTGTGCCTCCAGCCACAGCCTTAATTATTAACAACATGTGTCCCTTCTGAAGAGCCGTGTGAGGGCGGCTCACTGAAAAAGGTTCTTTGGAGTGCGAGCTGCTGCTGTGTATCATCTGGATACTAAGATATTCACTCAGGACAGGGGGAGTTTTCAGGAAAAATGATCACTTTATGTGAGGCTGGTGATCATTTTCGAAACAAATAACCAAATCAGATGTAGTTTCTCTCACATTTAAAGTTTGTCGGTGCCAATGTGAAGGACAACTTCTGAGGATTTGTTGCGAGGACTCATCAGTGCACAGAATTTTTAAAAATACGTGACCAAATAAATGAATTCCCACCCTGCGTAGGCATTAATCAAATCATGTTCATTACAGCCAAAATCAACAAGAAGCTTCATCAGCATGTTCATCCCCAAAGCATGATGAGTTATGTTTGATAAACAACATCAAAGCTAAATTAGTGAGCAGCTTTATGGATCTCTTTAAAAACCTAATTCTAAGCCACAACCAGCTAAAAACCTTTAAACGCTAAAGGTTACTCTGACATCACTGAAAACTGGAGCAGAGAGAAATTAGTCCCAGTTAGCACTTGCTGCTGAACTTTAACACAACTCCCCCCTTTATCACCTGGTATGGAGGGGGTCGAGTATCGGTCCTCAGAATAGTTCACGTAGAGCTGACTTATAGATGCAGCAGGTGAAGGACATGTACAGTCTCTGAATGGAAACTGATATTGTTTAAGAATTAAATCAAGAGTTTTCAGGATGCAGGGGATGTCCTAACATAACTGAAGCAAGAACATGTATTCTGAACCTATAATAGAGATTACATGAAGATTTAGATACAGTTCATTTTAAGCAAGGAACACCGAACTCAAAACTAACTAACGTGTGCCTTCCTGTATGGAGCATCTTATTAAAACTTCCAACTGCTTCCATCACTTCTACTTTTTTTAGTTCTTAAATTTTTTGCTGGCTTGGATGTTGTGCTGGTGGAATGAATTCTGCTGGTACCTTGGCCTTTTTTTAAACAATCTGTAATGAAGCATGACTGTGCCAACAGTTTACACCTGGCAAAAGTTGACTGAGCGTTCCAAAGTCTAAATGATGTTCGAAGAAAAACTTCCAATTCAGAACAAATGATCTAAGAGACGTTGTGACTTTGGGGTTGACAGGAATAAAGCAGAGAACACGGAATGGGAAGATTTAACAAGATCTTAATTTGGAATCTGATTCTGAATTTGTTTAAAGTTTGTCATTCGAGGCATTTAAAATAACTGCATGTCTACTTGTGTTTATTAAAATACCACTTTAAACAAATGGTCAAATAGCAGACTTAAGTTTCTGAAGTACAGTATTTTAAAGTTTTACTTTCCTGAATATGTATTTTGTACAGTGTAAAGATTTGATGCTACAAAATTAAATAAAAGATAAAAAAACAACAACAAATATATTAATGCAAAATGAAAAGACAGCAGTTTTGAAATGCATCAGGTCTCATAACTACAGAACATGTGTTCCTAAACTGACAACAGTCTGTCTTTATGGTATGTAATAGATCTCCCGAGTCTAAAGAACATTTAATCAATATGTCATTTCTCATTTGAACCTTACTGTAGTTATTGACCAATCGGCAGTAATTATCAATAACAAGACAAATTGGACTTCATAAAAGTAATTCAGATTAAGTTTGGAACCAACATTAAAATCAAAATGAGGTCAAGATTTCTTTTTGCGACTCCATTCCTGGATTACTTTTTGAACATCTCACATTTTTTAGAATAAACAGAAATTGCACAAACACTTAAAATTCAAGTCCACCCAATTGTAAAGCCATCATTTAGAGAGACTTTCATTCAATGATGGATATACTCCAGGAATATTAATAATTTATCTTGTATTTCCAGTGGAGCTTTGAGAAGCCTAATTAATCCAATTCATCCCATTTATTTAAACTGCAATCACTGAGAAAAATGGGCATCGGGACTAAAGGGAGAATTGAATAAACTATTTCACCAAATCTGATTGTTTATTTTATTTGGTAAATTGTGGGAGTAAATTACACCCTCCCCCCCCGAGTCTCGTTTATCAGGACAACGCTGTTCTTTCCTAATAATGTCGATCGGAACAAAGAAAAACTCAACTCTGTCTTTCCTCGTCCCTTCCACTCATCAGAAAACTCCCACACACAGACACAAGATTGACTGCATGTGCAGAAAGACGTGCACGCTCATGCACCAAGCCCAGTGCTGTGGAACAGCCATCAGTCAAAGAGTGATGCCGCTGCAGGTCCGGGGGCATTTACATAGATTGATGATAAAGAGATTATGGGGCACAGGGGTTATTATTCACACCGCTGAGGAAGAGAAGAGGGACTGTTTGGTGTCACTCTATTCTCCAGGGATAGAGCTCTTTATCCTGAATATGTCTTTTGGTGCCGTTTCCTGTGTTCTATTTACTGCTAAGCTAAACCACAGTAGTATAATAAGAGCCTTGGCTTTCTGTGTTGCTGCAGGGTAAAGGCGCCGTTAAGCTAAGTTCACCTCCAGGCACAAGCTTCAGGGCTTACAGTCCTGAGTTATCTGTTGAAATGCTGAAGAAATTGTAATTTTGACAAATTTTGACAGTCATTGGGATCAATTACATTAAAATGTGTACATTTATTTTACAGAAATGTTTCACGGAGCAGGAAGATGATCAGACAGTCAACAAAACCTTACGATACAATAGAGCCCTAAGGGTCAAAGGAGGAAAAATAGACGAGGTCAAATGAATCTGTTTTCTCAGTTTATTCAACTGTGCACACAGATTCCCAACCTGTCCCCTCAGTTTGTGTCTATTTGCTGACAAACATCGTTCTCTTTGAGAACAAACAGTACATCATTGTTTGAATTTACTGACTTCTAAAAGAAGCCATCAATTTAGTAAAGTCACAAACATCACATCCTACCTTTTGCAGAGGAGCAGAACCACAGCCTAATTTTAACTTTAATCGGAACAATTTCAACATCAAATTGGACGAGTGTTTAGGAAACGTCAATAAAGTAACATGAGGATATAAATATGTATGTCTCCAACTGAACTGTTGCAGTGATAGAAAAATAAATGTCTGATAAATATTTAATGCAATTTAGGTAAAAACAGAGACAGTTCCATTGGTATTACAGTCCGAACCTTCCTGTGGTCTCTAATCATTAGTTTAGCAGTCCAGTCTATAAAACTCAAATTGTTCAAAGTCTTTCTACAAACCCTCACATCAAAAAATTGAAGTCATGTTCAAGTGAGGAAGCATGTGAACAATGTAAATTTTGAACTACAGTATGAAATCTTTTTGCATAATATTTAAAATGCATTTAAAGAGGTGAAAAAAAACCCCTATTTACTGGTAATTTACTGGTAATACGTCACAAAAAAGGACATTGTGGTTGCTGAGACTGTCTGAGTTATTGTCATGGTCTTGTGCAATAGAATTATTTAAAAAGTTTGTAAATTTAAACTGGCCAAAAATGGTGAAACAAGATTTCATCACAATTTTTTTATGAGTCAGAAGCCCAAAACGTTTAAGAACCACATCTATAAATAACTCAAAAGTCCTCTTCTTTTTTAATCGAGTCCCAGCCAACGATTCAGTTATAGGTAACTCTTCTCAATAAGCTCAGCACTTCTTTAAAAAAATGTGAACTGTCTCACAGTTTAACATTTGATAGCACCCACTCTTTAGTGAGTTATGAATTTTGAATAGTGAGTGGTCAGAATGTGCCCCAGTAAGACTGGTGGATGTGATAATGTGGTAATCCACAGCGACAGGTGAAGTACTCTGCTCCTCTTGGCTGTTTGCTTGGGTAAATGTAGCCGCCATTCTCTGACCCCAATGGGACATGACACTCAGATCCTCACGGGCCTTTCCCCTTTAGAGCTCCGGCTCCTCTTCCAAACATTCAGCTTATTAACCAACATGTTTACAGTGTTAACAAAACTTCAGACTGGAGTTGTGAGTTAATGTTTTTGTTTTGTTTTCTAAAAAGTGCTTAGTGGATCCATTGGCTGGACTTGATATTGGTGGGTGAGTGGGTGAAGCCGTGCTGCTGCTGACTGATGGATGAGCATATGATGAATGGAGGGGGGTGATGCATGGATGACAGGTTAGGTAGATAGATTCAAAGATAAGTGATTCATAGGAGATAAGTGAATGAGAGCCTCTTCAGAGATAAAGTGTGTTAGTAATTTCCTTTTATCCTGATGACACCTTTCTTCCTGGGATTTGATAACCTTTTATAGATCACCCACAGCTTTTCTCAGCAACTCTATTAAAACTACAAAACAAATTTCTATTTTCAATGAATTCATCTGAATGTGGTAAAGAAAAAACCTAATAGGCCTTGATACACAGACACTCGAATATGTAAACCTAATGTGCAGGCTTGTTCTTTTTTCTACTTGATTTAAAAAGATTCTTTTTTTGCTGAACATATTTTCTTTCAGTTATAAAACACATCAAGACAAAAACACAAGGTATACCTTTTTGTACAAGACCAACATGAATCACCATGGCTGCTCCATATTTTCATGTTAGATTAAATTCGTTAGTACATCTCTTAAATATTACTTTAAATATTGTTTACCAATTTTCTTTCTTGCAAAACACTGCAAGTGCTGACAAGTTTATTTGCAATAAACATTTTAACAGTAAAATATTTTGTCACTTTGACTGAAGGGTAAAACGGACACGATATATGGTGTAAAATATAAAATATTTGTGATTTTGAGGTCCCATCTACATTACTCAGATATTTTTTAAACAAATAAGCCATGCTGTGCCACTGGACAGAGATAACTTTTAAAATAATGGCATATCAAAATACAAAGGAACAAGGTTAAAAACAAATTTGGCGACAGGATTAGGATGAAGCAAGACAGATGCAGAAAAACAGAACGGCTTAATTGTTGTTGAGATTATTTAGTGGGCTTCCACAAAATAAACTGCTATATCATCCTTTTCCAAAAGCTCCACAACTCCACCAAAAGATACATAAAAAAAGAATTCTCCATTTTGCTAAGTGCTTTTAAAAAAAATGTCAGTTGTTTATATCCAAAACTCCGACTCAGAAAAAAATATCAGTGTAGACAGGGCTATTTGGATCACAGCATCCCCTTCAAAATTTTCAAACATACATTTAAAAAAAGTCAAAGCAATAAAATTTAGAATTACCTTATTCTATCTAAATATTTGTTCACTACAAATAAAATATACATTTACGAAATGTGCAAATTATTTCCTTCTGTGTTTATTTATGTTTTACACAACATCCCAACACGTTTAGAGTTAACAGAATGTTTTGAACCTAAAAATCTGCGCATGTACAAATAAAAAAGTAGAAAGTGAGGTAGTGCAGTAAGATGTCAAGTGCGAATGTGTGTCAAACTCGCCTAAAAATCAGTGAAATTCACAGCACTTAACACCTCTCCTTCCCAATTAAAAGATTTTGTGGCCAAGCCACTAATGTTGAAAATCTTACAACGACATGAAACAATGTGCTGAAGAGAAATGTTGTGACAAATGGAGTGAGACACTAAACCACGGAGATGTATGCAGCATAAATATATTGTCAAAGATGAAAAATAATGTTAACAGGAGCAAAGAAACATGCAATTTTTAAACAGCAAGTATCATGACAGATACATATTTAAGGTGAGAAAAGTCTTCAACTTTTCATAACAACTAAAAGAAGATGCTCAAACATATATGGTGTGTAACTTTGGCAAAAAATTCAGGAAGCAAATAAGTTAGTTTATACTACTTAATCAGGCAAAGCTCTTTAAGTATTAAACCATGTTTTACAAAAATGTGTTCACTGTTACTGCCTTCTAATCTCAGATCTGAGTGTAGTTTGTGACAAAAACAGCTCAAGAAAAACTGCAAATGTTCCTAATTGAAGGAGAAATACAAACAATATATCATTTTCTGAAATGCTGCAGGCTTTTTTTGTGACTTGGGATTTTCTCATTAGTACATGTTTGGTAAATTTGGTAAATGTTGTAATTTGTTGTGTTGTACTTTTTAGGCAAATGTGAAACACAGTAAAAGCTTTTGTGCAATATGTTATATCATGATCAATATTAACTGGCATTATATTTTAAAAAATGTTTTTTCGTGACATTTTTTTTTTCTTTTTGGTGTTTCAACATGTTTACCATGAGGCTAATTTCACTCCAGTAAGCTAACTTTCCACAGCACAGTGGTCTGTACAGCTTTGCACATTGCCAATCCAAAACATTGCAGAATCTCTGAGGTAACACGGCTGCTTTTCTCTGGCATTATTTCATCATCTTCTTTGGCTGCCGCTGCTGTTACGGGAGCTTGTTTTTGACAGGTGAACCTCACTCACGCAAATGTCTAAAGTTATTGACATCTTATCATATTACTGTCGTAAATACAGGGAGTCACTGCGAGTTTTTGAATGGCACAGTAGGAACCACTAATCCATACGTCGTAAATAAGACATGGTGCAGGTGGGGACACAGGCTCATCACACGGGTTGTCCGGGGTGAAGACAGCATCACAGCAGTCACTCAGGTGGTTGACCACAATCCAGATGGGACCGGCAAAGACAGAGCCTCTAACAAATCAAATATGGTTGGAAAGACACTCGCATGGGCCTATTTGACAGACGAAACAACTTGAGGTGGCATCCTGCAAATCCCCCCTCAATGACTGATGCTGAAGCAGATGAAGGCAGGTCTGGTGGGGCCTTCCTAAGGAACATCACTAGGAGAGGGACGTCTGCAGATACCTATAGGCTGCAAAAGTCCTGCGTGAAGAGGGTTGAGACATGCTATATGGAGACTAGAGGTTATTATATCATCTTGTTTTTATAATTAGTCTATTGATGTCAGTTTGGGTTCTTTATCATAACAAAAACTCAAAAACTTGGGGTGTTGATTATATATATTATATATCCTTGCCTAAAGAGTAATTTGGGAACCACAAGAACACTTGTGGTTCCCAAAATGTTGACAGCCGTGATCCGTCACTTGAATTGCCACCTCCAAAAGGAACTAAAAGTAAGTCTCCAGGGTCCACTGCTGGCTAGCTCAGTATTCACTGGTGTCGCAACTCATGATATTTTTTTTACAAATACAACAGTGATGCGCAGAAAACGGCAAGAGTTGCAGATGATGATGATATGATTAAAATGACCATTTTTGAAACTCCAGGAGCAGAACAGATAAAACCAAGAAGCTTATTTATCAACAAAGAGTAGTGAACAGAATATAACACACACATGAACAACTATCAAGGAGGTGGCAAGCTAAAAAAAATGTAATGCACAAAAAAATGGTCTTTTGTAATAAAACGGGAAGTAAGCTGATTAGTCATGACAGTACCATTCCTCCGAGGGACAAATCCAGACATACGAAAAAATATCAACACTGAACACCAATCAAAACATAGAGGCAAACCCAAAATGAAACCCAAATTTAAATCCCAAACAATGATGCTCTGCCTAAAGAAATCAATAATAGTTTAATTTAAAAACGTTATTTTTTGAAAACTGCTCTGTTCATAGCTATCATTACTGATGAGCTGATATTTTCTACCATTTAAAATGCGTTTGGACCTTTGTGTGTACACTTCCCCAAATCCAAGCCCACCTTGGCTTTGATTACCTAACTCCTCAGAGATTAGTGTGGAACTCTGGCAGCCAGAGGCATTGACAAGATGGGGGAGAAATGTCGCCAGCCATCACGAAGCCGAACGTCCCAATCAGTCAGTCTTCTGGCATTTCTCCATATGTGTTTGAATGTGTATGTGTGTCGCCCAGAAGAGGACAGGTAGGAAGATCCCAAAAAGCATCGTCTCCCTTCCACATTCATCAATTACTGCACGCAGAAAGGTTGTGTCTTGAGGAGGAGCAGCTGCTTTAGCTGTGTGTGTGTCTGTCAGTATGTGTGTGAGTAAGGTGTTAGTCAGAAACAGAGAAAGGTGATGACAGAGGCAGAGATAGAAATGTATGAGATAGAGATGTACAGATGTGTGAAGGAGATACGTACAGGTGTGCAACACAGAGGGAAAAGCTCGGGGAAGAGCCGGCATTGTCGGCCGTCTCACTGCGCTCGGCGATGGCCGCAGGATAACTAATCAATCTGTACCTGCCTTGGAGAAAAAGAGAGATGAACAGTCAGACGGGATTAGTGGGGGGAGAGATCATGTCACTCAGGTGCACGGCTGCTTCCCTGCTAATCTGCATCCTCTTTGTTTGGCTTATCCAAACTGACTGAAAACAATTCAATAAAAAGAACAATTTGATGTTATTTCACTGATTTTTTTTAACATAGTGTTTTCAACAACACAATAAAAAAAAGACACAGAAACTCTTAGTTCAAGAAAGGTTTCTATCAGTTTCAGAGATGTGCTCTTTCTGACAAAGCAGACCTAAAACCTGATTTTCCTCACCAGAACTTTCAGAACTTTTTAAATCTACTTTTCGCCCAAATGTCGCCAGTGCAAATCATGCTGCTTCCCTTTTCCGTCAAGGAGATTTTCTTTTTTTTTTCCTTCTCCCTCCTGCTCTTAACTGTGTACCGGCGGTTCTAGGAGCTGTCATATTGCATCAGCGCTCTGCTGATTACTTCCACCTTGTCTCCCTCGTCAGGAAATGATTCTGACACACACTCACACCCAGCTTTCTCTGCATCAATATGCGTGCGATGGAAAAACTGCAGACAGTAAATAAATAATGAAAGACGAAGTAGGGAGGAGGAGGAGCAGCATGAGGAGTGGTGGGGCGGCGGCGGCGGTGACATTTTCACTCTCGTCTCTTTCTCTGTCCTCTGTGTGCGTGAGAGGCTCGTGGTGGGAAAGCGTTCTGTGTAATTGTGTTATATGCAAGTGTCTGTGTCGTCACATCTGAATTTAAAATTAACATTTCCAACCCAAAAACTTCTGGAACTTCTTGGTTAAATGACAAACATCTCAACGCTGTGTTTAATTTAGCTTTAATTGAAAAGACAAAATTAATTAGAATATTTTTTTATGTCTGTTGTTCCAATCATCGTAAGCACTGCTTGAGTTTTTTTCCAATGCTCTTTTTGCTTGTCTTCTTAAATGTGGGTCTTTCCTCTGCTTTATGGCAAGACGGATACCAATCATCATGCAGCAAAGGAGAGTTTCCTGTAGCCTAAAAAAAATCCCTAAAGGGATTATCACAGAGACATGAAGAGGGTAAACACATCTGATTGACCTACTAACCCCTTGAACCCAGCGGCACGCCAGGCATCAAACAGACCTGTATTCATCGGAGAATATTTATCTGCTTGACAGCTGTATTCAGCCACTCTTCATTTCTACGTCAGGATCTTCGGAGAGCTGTTGTGTCTGAAAATCAACCATTTCTTGGTGGCTGAAAAAAAAAACCCAACTGCATCCAACATGAGGAAAAGTCATCCATTTTTTTCTTGATATACTTTTCTTATTTTCTGGTTGCATCATTGTGTTCTGCAGTTTGGGTTTATGCATTATAGCGTTGTTATTTCACTGTTTTTTTCCTTGTTTTTATTTTTACGTTCCTCCTCGTCATTTGCCATATGTCCCTGTCAGCTTGCCTTCACTTAATTGTTCACACCTGTTCCTCATCTGCTCATCAGCCCCAGCTGCACTCACTCAATAATCACCTCTTCCAGCATACTTACACCTCCCAGTTCACCTTGTTGTTCAGGCAGGCTGTTTATCTGCTATGTGCCCTACAGATATATTTGTGTTTAGCCTCCTACGCTTACAGTAAAGTTTCAATTTTTGTGTTCATGTTTGAAATAATAAGGGTACTTAACAGACATTTTTATACTAAATATTTGTGCAATTCTTCTGCTTTCTTAAAATAATACAGTTACTGAGTTTCATCATAAATACATTTTTTTCTGATTCATTACAGCAAAAAAATTCAATAGTCTCAGAATCTGACATTTCCTAGATATGAAAAGGTAGGACAAATAAGCAAGTAAAATAATTTGTATGTTTTAAACCAATATAAATGGTCAAAACTACAGACATCAATTAAAAAAAACTTCACTGTTTAAAAAGCTTCAGGCCTGCTTTTGTTTGATCTACTGTCCTTACTACACTTTAGTATGTTTATGATTTTATTTTGGGATTAGGGATCATTGCTGACATTTTGGTTCTACCTCCTAATAACGTGTTAATCTCGCTAAACAATTAGCCTTTCACCACCTGTGTGAATGTCTGACTGTGATTTTCTTGCCAGTGGCACAGATGAGGCTGTTTTTCTAAGCACTCAGCCGAACTAGAGTGAGCTAAAACTCACAGACCCTTCTAAGAATAATCTTTTATCTTAGAGCAAACTTCACAACTTGGGTTGTTTATAATCGCAATACTTGATGATGCAGATAGTTCACAATCTAATAAAAAAAGACTTGGGAAATTTGAGTAAAATATTTCAAATTAAATAAAAAATTAAATTTATATAGTAATTTAAAATCATTTGTTTTTATTACCCACTGCCATAAAAGCTGTCCATTAATTAATTACCTATCTGGGTGTATTTGTGTTCCAATTATTGAGTCAATCCAATTCAAGATGGTTGCCACAGTCAGTCAACTTTAGCAATCATAAGAATGGCTAAAACTCAGTCAGTCTTTACAGAAATCAAGTTAAATCTGATTGTGGTAGTAGCTGAGAGTCATATTTAACACAGTCTGAGCCCAAACAGGTCATCCAATTTGACATATTTCTTCAAACATGGACATGCACAGTAAAGGGAGAAATTCAATCCTTCATTCTTTCTATTTTTAGTTACTGGTTTGAAGAGTAGCTCTTTACTGCTGCTTTGGATCTGAATTTGACTGCTTTATGTAGATGAGCTCAATTAAAAATGATTATCTATATGGAAGTTTAAAAGAAAACTAGAGTTAAAGACTAAATTATTAATATCTGGTGTAACATTATAGCAGCATTACAACCAATAAGTGTCAAAAAAACAAACCAACAATCTGAAGTCAAACTCTTATTTTGGTTTTGCAGTAATACATAATTAAAATAAACCTTAAAACCGTCACATTAGAACAGCTGCACCATGTAACCTACTTTTAATTCATCTTTTTGAACTTGTTTTAAACACTGAAATATGTATCTAGGATTTCTAGCAGGTTGGAATTTTTTGTTTTTGTTGTTTTGGAAGAGAAAGGTTTAGGATGACCTTCAGTATGATGTGCATAATCTCCTGCTGTCTAATAATTTCCCAAATCCTTCTGAAGACTAAGGGCTTGTCACATATTCTCACCACCCTGCCAATTTCTTCTAACATCCTCCTACTACCTGCCGAATCTCTGCCTCTCCCTTGTCAAAGCAGGAAACTGAACATTACCGCTGAGGCCGGAGGACTTGTAAGACGAAAAAAAAAAATCCCAGAGCAGGAGCAGAGTGGGAGGCAGGGGAAGGATTAGAGAGGAGCTTGTCTGTGATGTTATTTAATCTCACCGGCCAGGGAGCCGAGGAGGCCCGGTGCACTCCTGATGCACATTATCAACCTCTGATGACCAGCGCGCGGAGCGGGGCTGGGTCTCCTGCAGACGCCCCCCACCGCTGCCCACGCTGCCTCTGCAGAGCACTTGAAGCGGTCTCCTCGGCCGGCTCTAACCAGTCAGCAGCTCAATTTGGCTGATGGCAAGCGTGCTCAGTCAGGGGAGAAGTCGGTCCCGGATGATTTCCTTCCCCTCTTCTCTGCTCGCCCCTCCTCAGCGCTGACAGACCCCCCCCCCCCACACACACACTTACCCCCCCTACCCGACCTCAGCCTATATCGTCCAAATGTGCCTTTCCCTCCCACTGCTCCCCCCCCCTTCCCCCGCATTATTACACCCCCCCCCCCC
>JAVKLF010000100.1:7651739-7664679 GCA_034783495.1 Millerichthys robustus
ACACACACACACACACACACCGGCTTCAATACTCTAACACCCAGCCATCACTCAGTTGCTCACGTTATCTCAGGAGCCTGTCTTGCTTTACCCTCCCACCCCACCAACCCATCTTTTTTTTTGCCTCTCAGCCCCCCTCCGCCCCCCCCAAGTGCATTCCAGCATGACAAACCACACGGGATTTCACAAGTCCTTTAAAGTCTGCTGCCTCTGGGAACCACTCTTCTTCGTGCAACATTTTAGTATTCGAGTGAATACGTGACTGGGGAGGCAACGGATGCTGTTATATTTCTGCCGTCTCCTCTTGGTTGTTATTTCTGTTGATGCTTTCCAGCACTAAGATCAGACCTAAAATAACTAAATAAAAACTTGGCTATCAGGTGATCACTATTCACTAGTCACCATTCCCCCCAGCCCTCCTATAATAACAAATTTATTTATTTTTTCCATTTTTGGTTTCATAGATAAAAATTTTTCTGACAAGATGTGTTTTACAGATTTTTTTTATTTTAACACATAAAAGCATCACAACAACAATATACAAATTCTTAGTAATCTTTAAAACCAAAACACATTTACACATGCAACAATAGGGTTTAAGACAATGAGGAACTTATTGAATTTTTTTTCTTTTGCTTTTGGAATGCCTTTATGCTACTTTTACAGTAGACAGGAGTGCTATCTGACATGTCATATATGTTTAATTCCAGATTTTATTGTCTTTTTGCTAAACTTTAGGGATCTGAACATAAAGCAAAATTCCAAAGATAATGACCAATGTATGTCACTGGAGAATACAGAGTTATGTCAGCGTATAAACATTTGGTGCTGACACAAATAAATGACATCCAATCACAGAAAAGGAGCCGCTCACCACAGGACAATGTGCCCTGTTCTGCTGTGAGTCTGCGCAGATGAAGAAACACATCAGTACGTTTAGCTGCACTGATGCCATTTTTCACGTAGTTCAGATCTTCTGAAGTGAAGTTCTGCAGAAAAGTTGAGAACAATAAACATCTTACCGGTTATTGATAACTCTTTAGACAACCTCAGTTTAAAGAAACAGTTTATTTCTGACAGGACTGATGAGCTAACATGTAGTCTGAGTGGTGCAAAAACAAATGTGGGTTGTTGCTCTTTTTAAATGATTTCCATCAAAAAATATTTCACTTTTTATTATAGAAAGAATTGTTTTTAGGCCCTGTTCAGACTAAATGTTTGCTCATTAGTCCCATTAATCACATTAATGTAGTACAATAAAATGGTGTCCCAACACCTATACTATTGAAGCTGATACCAGCATTTTACAAGTACTTGCACAAAACGCCCCGATACCAATACAGCATCAATACTAGATACTAGTATTGATACCGTATTGAATGTCCTACAGTTTACATTTCAAGTGAAACGTTTATCAGTTCCATGTTTAAGAAATTTATACAAGTTGAAAGAAAATTGTATTTGTTAAATTTTTCATTTTAAAATGTTGCAACAGCATCAACAACATGCTGCATTTTTAATTAGATCCAGTCAGAGGGGGTGTATGTCCAATTTGTTCTAAATAAAAGAAATGTGTTTTTAAAATTATTGTGCAATCTTTAAGTTCTTACTCAAGTACTCCATATTGATAAGTGCTCACACTGAAGTACTTGTACTTTGTTTTACTTTGGTAGCAAATATACTGAAATTAGAAAGTTTAACATGGACCCTGCATACGAATGAATCCCCTGCTTTTGTCATTGTTGGGATTTGAAGCCAGTAGGGTCCAGTTTATCGGAGCTGCCATGTTGTATGTTTGGAACCAGAGTCTGCACACAAGGGATGTGAGGCTTTAAGTCCCACCTACTCCACCCGCAAACAACCAGGGTGTTCCAACAGATTTCTACTAAGCATCAGATTACTAATTACAGCTAAATGTATTGGAAAAGTAAATATTTGAATATTCAGCAGTACGATAAAAACTATGTGAATCAACATAAGCCAGCACCTGAAATAAATATATGAGATATTTATTTAAAAACAAAATAAGAATAACAGGAAAAGGTTTTGTTGGTTTAAATGGATGAGGCAGGACCTAAAACTATCACTGGGACCAGCCTACAAAGACTCATGTTCCCCTTCTGGCTTTAACTTACAGGATCCTGTAAAGTGCATTATAGTATTTATGTCAATGCATACTATAATACAATATGTATTTCCAGACTGAGCTTGTTTGAAGAGCTATCTGCAACAGGTAAGACAATAATTGTTTATATCTTAGAAAATATGAACCATTCCATTAACGTCAGCAGGATGATTTAGAAGCGCTAAAAGACAATCGAAATATGACTCGATTTTAGTGAGTGAGTTGGAATGATCCAAAATGAAAAAATAATAAGTAGGGAACAAAGAATAGATTATTGCTCCAGAGTGACGTGTTTGTTAGAGATTTAATTCTTGTGGCCTTTTCTGTTCAACGGATTCAGCGTGATTGTACGATTGTCTGTTGGAGTCCTTTACATCGGGCGGGCTGTAAACCTTACAGCCACAACACTGAAAACACATTAATAGACACCAAAAATATACATAAAGATACTGTTAAAAGGTACAATAATTACACAGAAAAGTAAATTACAGAGTTAAAACAACATCATTATGTGTTTGCTTCTCTTTTTGTCTGTTTGCGCTTTCTTCTTGCGTCCTCTCGAAATGTTCCGAGCACGTTGGGTTCAATGTGCCCATGAAGCGCTCCTGGCTCAGAGTCAAGAGTCCCTGTCTCGTCCTCCTGCTGCCGGATAGGGGATCCACGGCTTGCCTTTTTCTTTTAAAAGAACCACCGAAAAGCTTCACCATTGTTGACCGGCGTCCTCTGTGAGAGACAGAATGTGAAGGACGTGTTTAGTTAATGTCATTGTCCCACCGTGCATCCTCTCAAACAATTTGTCAAAAACAGAGACACGTTCAGAAATGAGTTCATATTAAAGTCATTAAAATAGTAGGGACATTAGGCGAAGGGAAAAACCTGTTGGGGCACCTAAAACAGCTGTAAAATATAACCATTTAGAAGCCAGCCAAGGTGATTCTATTCACGTCCCACCCACACCCAAATAATCATTACACCGGATGAAATATTCAATACAAATTCCCATGAAGCAACAATGAGGCATTTAATTACTGAGAGCTGGAGCCGCAGCGAGGGGGAACAGAGCATCGTTTCAATTTGAGCCTGCACTGGCAAGTCGCCCCTCCTCCTCCTCCGTCTCCCCAAAACCTCCATGCCAGTGACAGCCTCGACTTCTAAAACTCATTTGGAAGTCAGAGACATGAAATACCAGAGTCTTCCACCAATCCCCATGACCAATTAGCACATTTTTTTGTGGCTGTTGACAGAGAAGAAATGGTGCATAATCACAACTGAAATCACTTTAGTTTGAGTGGGGGGCAATTTGACATTTTAATACCAAGTGTCACTGGAGGCTCCTTTAAGGAATGCTGATCAGTGGTTTTTAGCATCCGACAGGTTCCTTATGGTTCCACAGGTTGTTGACTTATCACTTGTTGACTATTCCACACACTCTGGTTCAAAGTTCAGGAATTCCACTCAGTGGTCTACAGTTTAGCCCTGTGATGGACTTGCGACCTGTCCGGGGTGTCCCCCGCCCCTCACACAGTGACTGCTGGATATGGGCACCAGTGACCCTCATGACCCTGAAAGGAAGAAGTGGGTAATGGATAGATGAATGGATGTGCAGTTTTCATTACAACCATAGGTGGCGATACCGAGCTAATTTGTCACCTTGTCTACTCAAAAAACAAGAATTGATGAAGCGAGAGTGATCTCTCCTCATGCATTTGACACTGTTTTTGTGTTCTTCTGGTTCCTGAGTGATAAATTATCCAAATGTTGTTAGCAGCAAGAAGAGGCGTGCTCTGCATCACACAAAGTCACTGTGGACCCAGAAATCTGGGCTGTACACACACATCCTCCTCTTAACACAGGAGGCCTGGTGGATACTGGTGAACAAGGAAATCATTAATCTGCAATAAGAACTGAATAAGAGCAATAAGGGATGACTAGTGTAATAGGAACCCTGTGTTGCATATCTAGAGTGTTTCTGACTGCTGGTTCCGACTTGCGACTGGATCAAGGTTAAGTTTATTGGATGCTGTTCACAGAACCTTGAGCTCCCACCTCAGGGGCAAATGAATTACAATAACATAAAATGCCAAATTTAAACATAAAATGATGAAGCAGGAAATCCTATTTAGACTTAAATTGGAAATTCTATAAACATCTCAGATCAAATTCCAAGGTAAGAAACTAAAAAACACAACATTGTTTGCAAACATACAACTTGATTTGATTATGCCATCAGCCAGCTGTATTTATTAAAATGATTACCACCAACAAAACACAACAAATCATTTCCCCAGCCGCTCAACATGTAAGGTTTAGTGATCATGAATGCTTGTTCACTTTCTTTGGTGAAGAAATGTTTCTTTTAAAACTACACATTTTTGTTCCAGGATGCAGCCCAAAACTGTCAACTGAACAAACACTGCACAAGCTCAGGTTCATCTCACAATTTGGACGCATACAGCCCTTTTATGTCTGTAGCAACCATTAACCATATATTCACACTACATTAAGCAATAACCATTATCCCTCAGAGTGAGTAATGGAGGAGCTCAGAACAGCAGGATACCATCATCACCAATTTAAATCCCAAAATGAAATGAAACACTGTCGTGTTTTGAAGGGTCAAGATGTTCTCACACATTATGCATTGCCTTTTTTTTTTTAACCTAATGTTGATGAGCTGATTATTACAGTATATCAGTGCAGCTCCATTAATTTCCATCTATCATTTTTTTTTCCTTCACAGTTTGAGTCTTTATTAATATATTTTTGTGTGAGGTTTTGCTAATGGGGGTTAGGTGGTATGAAACAAACTTGGATGCAGTGTTGACGTGTAGGTTTAAATGTGTTGTGGTTGTTTTTTTATGTAGTGTTTATGTACAATCCATTTAAAATGTTCTATACAGCCGAGGGATTAACTTTTTCTACAATTAACCTTCACTAAGGCTAGGTTCACACTGCAGGTCCTAATGCTCAGTTTATTTGGGTTTTTTTTTTCTCAGATCTAACCTTTTCTTTTTTGCGGGGGTCATTCATATTATAATTTAAACACAACCTCCATCTGACTTCAGTGTGAACAGATCCTGAAACGATCCGCATGCACAGAAGACGTGACGTCACACACAGCATGCTGTGTTTACAGCAGTAAAACTGCAAGCTACATGTTAGCGTGTATTTATTCTGATGTTGTGTTATCCAAGCAATTTCTTTTATCAAAGTTAAGAAAGATATATTTTTTTGTAATTAATTTCCCCTTTAAACTGAGATTACATTCAAAAGCCATTTTAATCGTTCATCACACTTAAATACTAGTGAGCACAAAAATAACACAAAAGACTTAAAAAAGATTTAAAGACTGTTTAACTGCTTCCATGTCATTACCTGTTTTATTAGTTAAATAAAGCATAACATAAATATAATATACTGTATATTATTCAATTTTTATTTATAATAATAAATTGTATTATATATAATCAAACATAAATATATTTTGTCCATTTCCAGGTAAAGTAAAAGCAAAAAGCAGCCAAAACACACCCGGTAAACATTAAGCAGTCAAAAGACCTAACATCAGCTGATCCTGATGTTAGGTATTTCAACTATATAACTTTATCTTTAGAAATAATATCTGTGCACTTTACAATCTGATTGCATTTTGGGAATAAACATCGATCATCATTCAGTTAGTCCATATGATATGTGTTGTGGATGACTCTCAGTTGCCACTACAGCAATTCTTAGCTCAATATCTTTAAACCTGACTGGGTCATAACCATTTTTGTTCATGCTAAGGTCGACAAGCTGTTGCAGCCATCTTGAATGGAGCTGATTTTGAAAGGTAATCAGTTCTAAAAAAAATACAATAAATACATAGTGAAACACATCCCTGATCTCTAGGATTTATATCGTAAAAAAGCTTAATATGTCTTCATTGTGATAATATCCTTATTTGTCCTATATTCTTAAGGTAGGTCTGAAGACAGCAAACATTGTTTTTATGTCTAATGTGGACGCACACCTTCACGTGCTGTATCCACAGGGACATTTTTAAAACTTAAACCTAGTTCTGCTTGTCAACAACGTAACGCCTGGGGAGCTGAAGCAAAGAGCAGAGAGAGCCGAGTTTAAAATGTTTATCTTGATCCATATTCTCACATTGATCAGTCCCCAGTGGAAGTGCGGCTCACCAGAGACAATAATGACCCTGATCTGGGCACTCGGCAGGTCTCTGTTTTGTTAAGTTCCCACGTTATCGATCCAGTGGGGCTCTTGAGTGCTGCTTGGATTCACTCCCGGGCCATTTTGTCTCGGCACACAGCAGTGACCAGGCACAAAGAAGGCTCAATTAGCACCAGCTCTGCGTCCTCCGCTCCCCCACCTTCAATATCACTCCATCACCTGGTAGGAGGAGGGGAAGGGGAGTGACGAGAGGAGGAGAGAAACTGAGAGGCTGAAGAGAAGGGAAGTGTGGGAACAAGAGAATAATACCAAGGTTTTTACCTCAAATTAAGACCTCGCAGCAGCGGCTCAACCTCATGTTAACGCCGCCGCCTCTGCAGCAAAGCATACATAACAAGCTGGCTGCAACGACACACAGAGGAACACACAAGTCAATTTCCTGCACTGCCTATGAACACGAACAAAAAAGTACCAGAGTGGCAGACTTAAAGAGGAGGGAGGAACAACTCCAAACCTCAAATTAACCCTGTCACGTCGCCACAGTGGACAGCATATTTTAAGTGACCGCTGGTGGCTTTCGGTGATAACGGCGCAGCTGAAGTGACATGTGGTGGAATAATGCTCAGCTGAATCTGGTGAAGCGGTGTGAGGTCTCTGGGCTGCCAGAACACCCTGTGATCTTAACTGAGCCTGGCATGTGTCGTTAATGCTGAAGCCACGTTGTCAGCTGATTGAGGCGAGGTGGTGGGAAGACATTATTGGCTAGAAACGGGAGGATGAATCACAAGACAAAGTCAGAAAGCTAAAAGCATGTGTTATTGCTGCAGGGCAACATGCACGCAAGTAAAGAAACGGTTCAGGTCTTGGGGAGTCAGGTTATCTTCGCCTGCCGGCATCTATATGATTTTATTTAGGACAAATAGAGTTTAATTTTAGGAAATTCTGAGATGATGGCTAGTTTTAGAGGAGCCACAAGAGAGTCGTGTTATCAAAATGAATTTAGTCTCAAAACTTTTTTATTTTATCAGCCTTAAAGCAAAAATCTGGTCATTTTTGAAGTGATATTTTTCATCCAGGCCAATCTAAAGGCTAGTCAAACCAGAACCTGTTGTTTATTGTTTTACAGGCTTGAAAAACAACTCTTTTTTTAAAAAGAAAATGTGAAAAGATGCTAGATTAGCTAATATTAAACCTCTACATTTTTGCTTGACACACCAAACAATGCAGACTCAGCACTAATACATTATACAGCACATGGTTTGTCCGCAACATACATTCATATAGAAACAGTCTGTCAATAGTTTGTTGCTGTTATGTAAACATGTAGTGCTCTAAAATTAGTTACTGTAGCATTCTATTACACCAATATGTTATTTTTTTAGAGAACGTTATTTTATAAGCTTGAAAAACGATAAACACGTACTTGTTTTACTAGCCATTAGCTTAGCCTGGATGAAGACTTCTGCCCTTTTCTCTACACTTGTGCTACATGACATGAATGTATTAACCATTGATAACCATTTCACAAAACATTGCTTCAAAAATATGAGGTGTGCGCATTAACATTGTTGATAATTTGCAAATTCAAATAGCAACACCAGCTAATTCATTTTGATAGCATTTATTGCAGGGATATCAGAATACTTCTTTTAGAATAGCTGTGAAATGCATAATCAACAGGGATGGAAAGGTTAAATTGTGTTCCAAGGACCGTTCTGATATTTTTGACGCTATAGGTATTTTAAAAGGGTCGAAAGCATTTTGTCTTAACCTAGCTCAAACCAGCTTTTAGTTCATTAATCTGGTCAGAATTAAACTCTTTTTCTTCAAAGTGAGATTGTTCAAAGAGCGATCTACAACAGGTAAGATATTAATTGTTTATAACTTGACACAGAACCTCAATTAAAAAGACTATTGCTTTAAACCTCCAGCCTAGTGCTTTTCAATCATGTTTTTTTTTCCACAGAAATAAAAAATGCACAAAATGTTCTCAAACCCCTGAGTCCACCACCACAACCTCAGCCTCCTCCTATTCCCCCGCAGCCTTGGCGTCACGCTGAGCTGGGGCCAGAGATAAACCACTCAAGACGATGAGGATGATAATGGCAGCCGCCGCAGCGCCTCAAAATTCAATCAGCGCCCGGACGTCAATGCGGATGAGTGTAAAAGTGAAATATGTTCGCCGGCGTGTGTTAAAAGACGCCACACAGGGCTCGCACAGAAACAACAGCGAGAGATGTAGAGGGTGATGAGGGGAAACAGGGAAAAGCAGGAGAGAAAGAAAAAGGGAGGGAGCGAAGAACAAGGGTGAGTGAAAAAATGAAAATAATCTGTCTGTACTGCTCTGTTACCCAGCACAATCCCACTGGCGTTTTGAGCAGCTCTACTTTAACCACAGACTGTGAATAAATTACCCTTTTGAACTCAGGGTGATTGCAAATGTGCCCTGGTTTCTCTTGAGACATGTCTGGCGCTAACCCTCAGCCAGCCTTGTCACAAAAGCCCCCCTCACGTTGCTCCCACCCTTCCACCTACAATACTCACAAGACTCGCACACAGGCGTGCACAACATCATAAAAAACTTTTAATCCACCGCAGTAGCTGGTGGATTCTTTTCTTCCTTCAGCAAGTTAAAAATTTGCCTGTTTCCTCTCCTAGCTTTTTCTTTCTAGAAACAATCTAGCCATACTCTGAGGCCAAGTCCACCCGAAACTAGATTGTTTTAACTTTAACTATTTAGTCTGTTTGAAAATTGGGTTAGAACCAACCTAATTTAAGATGGCTGCCACAGCCAACTGACTTTGTGTTTAAAAACACAAAAATGGCTATAATTCATTTAATTTTAAAGACAGTGTGCTCATATTTGGTTTGGTTTAGCTGAGAGTCATTAACAACACATAATCCAAGTCAGGGGCGAGGCTTCTAGGGGGGCTGTGAGGGTGGTACAAACCCAACCCAGGCCCTGTGGAGCCCAGATATTAGATATTAGATATATTAGACCTAATGGAGCACACTGTGCCAGTTTTACTAAACTATAGCTCCTAATACATGCTCTGAGTTGAAATAGATAAAGTGGGTGTCAAAATGATGCAGTCGCTATCCATGGTGCTGAAGTGCTTTAAATTTGTGTTGTTCAGTGACCATGTAGCCTAATGCTTTGTTGTTGTCTTGCTTTGTTATACTTTGATGGACTTCAAGACTTCAGAAGCATTTGTTGTCTTTAGCCCTGTTTGTTAGCAAATCATCTCATGAGCCACTTGACGGAGTTTGATAAAATTTTCAGAAAGTAATTGCTGGATGTGCATCTCCACATATTTTACTTTTGTAAGTCATCTCAATTTAAGATGGCTGCCATAGATCATTGACATTCATTTACACATAAAAAACTATAACTCTGTTAGTTTTATGGATATTGCTAGCACATATGTCAAGGACATTGCATGAAATTACATGATGGTTTTTAAAGCATGGCCAAAAAGGCTACAACTCAATGATTTCTCAATAGAAGATGATTTTACTGGGAACGGGTATTTTGGCTTTTATGTTGTTGTTGGAACCACAAGAGAGAAAAAAATGTCAACCAAGTGAAAACTGTAAAACACAAAAACAAATATCTGTTTAAATAATATCTGAAGTCATGTATAGGGCCTGAAACGAGCAAAAAAAAAAAAATTAAACATGACGTGACCAGATAAAACATCTACAACTACAAAAACATAAAACGCAGAGAAAAAACCTCAATCAAGAATCAAGAACCTCAATTTCCCTTTGGGGATTATTAAAGTGTAATTCAATTCAATTCAATTCAATTCAATTCAATTCAATTCAATTCAATTCAATTCAAAAAGGCATATGTGGAGGAAAAGATGGACAGAGATGGATTTCACAAAATGACATGAAGCAGGTCAAACAGCCTGTAGGAATGTTCCAAATGCTCATTATAACACATCGCCCATACATTACTCTGAGAATGATCATTATTTATTAGGTTGCACACGAGGAAACGCTCCATTTCTAGGGACAACAGACGACAGGATGTAATTCTGTCAAGCTGCAAACAAATGACTACTATTGTCACTCACCCACACACAAGTTTATATTTCTAATGTTATTAGGAACATTCATTAGCTTCCAATTATTTCCAGTCATTTCTATAGCCTAACCTAAACTTATAGTCCTAAACCTAACCCTCAACCCAAAAATGGAGTTCCACCATATTAGGACCAGTCTTTGGTCCCCGTGAGGACTACTGGTGTGTATACCAAAACCTGTCCTAAAAAAGAGAACACATACAAGTACACACATAAACACACATACACAATTAAGTTCAGTCAGTGTTCAAGCTTACTAAAACTACAACTTGCTTTGAGTGATTTCAGCTTAGTCTTGTAGCAGGAAACAGAAAAGACCAGAATGAATTTGTTTCATCAAAGTGAAGGAGGGAAAACTTTGATAGCCAGCCAATCATTCAGGGCAGGTTTCCAGCGATGGAGGCGGAGGAGAAGGTGGGGGTTTTCGAAGGGTGCAGTCAGGCCTAACTGATGTGTTATATATTACCTGTCACTTTATGCTGCAAAAATATTGGGGCGTTGCCGAGCTCAAACGGGGGAAGGGAATGCAATCCATCACCTGAAGAGCTACCTGTGTTGGTTTGGCGGGGGTCGAAATCTCATCTTGGAGATTGTAACCGATATTCTAGCCTCCTGGTGTTGTTTATAGAAGGTGCTTCTCCAAGGTCTCCAACAAATCCTGGCATCCACACACCAAAATGTAGAGACAGTCTCTTTTTTATATATATAAAAAAGCAACCCATTTGTTTCAGTTTTAAATGGTGACATTCAAACATGTTATTTTAGTTTGTATAAGTTAGACATTTTAAATAACCATTTTGTTGTGAAAAATCTTTCATTTGTTTTATTTTTGTAGTAATTTTGAATTTTGTTTCCTGTACACAGTTTGGGTGACACTGACATTGGCCTGTTTGAATACAGGAAAAAACACACACATTAAACAATGCTGTGAAGGAGCCAGACCGAAGTCTTTAAAAACTAAATATGGTGACACCCTCATTTAAGGTTTTCTGTAATTCATCTTTTTTTATGTTATTTTCCTGTTCAAGCTAAGGTTTTAATTGCTTTCGTTTTGCCTTTAATGATGTGATGGTTATTGTTTTTATAGATTCACTCATCATTTGTTACTACTCCTCTGCTGTTCTACTCTTTGTAAAAGAATAACAAGCTGATGTTAGTTTATAATTTAGCTGGATATTAGCCTCCGTAGCAATTCTGCAGTAGGGATATGAACTATAGGAATGGTTTGATGGAAACACTGCATGATTTTGACACTTTTTATGATACACCCTGAAACCAGTAACAACCCTGTGCAGAGTTTGACTAGGAAAAACCTGCTCACAGCAAGCACCAGACAACGTGTAACATTCCCACACTGTTCATTCAGATTTCACATTCAGTCTTGCACAAGCCACTCGTTTAAGTTAATGAAGATAAGTAAATGGGGGATGCTTGTGATTAACAAGGAATTTGGGACTTTTTTTATTTTTATCTTTTTGCTGATCAGGCAAGCGCCGTACAAGCATGGATGGTGGGAAGGGAGGAGGAAGAGTGGGGAAGGGGGGGTCGTGATGGTGTGCTTAAGAGCGATGCCAGCGAGAGGCGGGGGTGGTCACAGGGGGTGGGGGGGATTATAGGCTGAGGGGCAGCGAAGGGAAACCAAATCCATCTCCATCTCAGAACCATCCTAAAGCAGATTACTTACTTCAGCAGCCAAGGAAGAGAGGGGAGGATGGAGAGAAGCAGCAGATGAATGAGGAACCAGAGGAAGAGGCAGCAATTAGCATAGATGCAATTTTGGCTCGGTCCTCTGACTTGATATTTGACCTTTTGTAAGAGTCGTGCCAGATATTGGCGGAGAGGCGCAGACAGACCATATGGCAAAGTGCTGCTGGAGGCTGAGATCAGTGTGAGTTGGAGCCTCTGTATGGTAATGGAGAATGTAATTACAGCGCACTGTTCCTGCAGGACGTATATTTCACCAGTCCTCTGTAGAAGTGGCTTTGCATTAAGTGGGCAGTAAAATGGAATGAGCCCGATATTCTCAAGGCTGTATGGCAACATGTCTTATGAGCATATCATGGTGGAAATGGAGAGACGTAGTAAAATACATGAAATCCACACGGAACCTTTTGATGAAGAAAAGCTGCTGAACCCCACTCTGCTCCACACCTGGTCACTGGTGTCACAGCAGGAATTTTTTTCAATGGCCGCCAAGCAGGGACACACGCTGAATCAGCGATATCACTGATGGGGGAGCATCTTTGACACAGTTTGATTTAGTGGAGAAGCAAAACGTTTTAAACATTGTATGTAAACAAGTACTACTATACTGATGAGGTATATGACAGAAACTTTAATGTTTCTCATCTGTATAAACCACAGAGATAGAAAATACTGAAAGAGAGGGACACAGCTAGAAGAAAGAAAGTAAAGATTGAGAGTGCTGTGTGCAGTGTGTGTGCATCCATAGCACTTTATAAAAAAAAATTAAAAGTATTTATTGGGCAGCACATTGGCTCAGTTGGTACAGCTGTTCCCACTCAGCAAGTAGGTAACCCCCCCCCCACCC
>JAVKLF010000100.1:7665854-7678884 GCA_034783495.1 Millerichthys robustus
ACCCAGGACACTCTGGAGGGACTATGTCTCTCGGCTGGCTTGGAAACGCCTTGGGATTCCCCCAGAAGAGCTGGAAGAAGTGGCTGGGGAGAGGGAAGTCGGCCTCCCTTCTGAAGCTGCTACCCCCGCGACCCGACCCCGGATAAGCGGTAGAAGATGGATGGATGGACCAGAGCAACAACCTCAATACTGCAACAAGGCTTTAAACTCTCCCGTTCCTTCGTTCTATCACTCGTCAACCTGACCTCTTCTACTAGGGACAAAAATTCAGAGGGAGCATTCTACCTTCCCTCAGCTGAAACCCAAGGCCTCTGATTGAAAAGAGAGGAATTTCATCGAAGCTCTCGCTCAGCTGTGAACCTGCAGGTCATGGCCTGAAAACTCTATGGGACCACATCAAAATCTACACAGAGCAGAAAATCAAACAAAAGATGGCAGCAAAAAAAATTTGTAAAAATGATTGTCACATGTTGAAGACAAAAGATATAAAGTCCTTTTATTAATCTCTTGTTGGCTGCATCAAGCTGGTTAATCTCTTACATTTTTGGGATCATGTAAAATGAAAGCATACAAAATATTTTTTACAAACTTCATAAAAGTGCATTTGCTTTTTGTGTTGGTACTTGTTTTTCAGCAAGAGAAAAAAAGAAAGTAAATTAAAACCTGACAAAACCTGTATTTTCCACAACAATATATTAATATAATTATAACAGATTGCCTTCAGATCAAGGAAACTAAAACAGTTATAATTTGTAATTTATATGCTAACTGTTTAGTACATGTCCAATACTACCATTTTTTTATGGTAAGTGTTCACTTTAAACTTATTTTACTTGTTTTACCTCAAAACCAGTCAGCAGCGGCACAACAGATGGGATGTGTTTGACTTTCAGTTTTCAACAAAAACCTCAGTCCCTCTCTGTGGTCTTAACAAAGTAGATGAAAATGCTTCTGCAGCTCTGCTAACGTTGGTCTTAAGCTAAACCTTCTGTGTAAAGACTGAAAATTTAAAAGCACTTGAGAGGCAGAACAAAAACTGAAATATCCAGCAAAGAAAAATAAAACCTTTCTGATACGTTCCAAGATCCTGAGCCGTATCCCAACCATTTCTATTCCCAGAAATGTCACATTCCTTCATTTTTTAACAAAAGGTAGTCATGTTCTAAAAATTAATATATTGTTTTCTTGCTCATTATTAAAAACAAACAATATTGCATTTCAGAAGCCTCCCAAGTATCTTTTTTCGTAAAAGTGCAAAAGTTGTTCAATTGTTGTGAAGTTCTTACTGGCTTAATTATTGCCCACCACTGTGGGCAGGAGGTGATCATGTTTTTGCTCGTGTCTGCATCTGTTCAGTTATGGCTTTTACAAAATATGTTATAAACCACTGGATTGTTTTGAATAAAAATCAGAAAGTAAAGATTAGATAAACAGCTAGAATTGTCTAAAATGTGGCATTAACCCTATGCAAGATGGCTGTCACAGCTAAGCAAACGTCATACACACAAAAATGGTAATAACTCAGCCAATTTTACAGATACTGAGTTAACATTCGGTGCACAGGTAGTTGAGCATTGTTCACAACACAGACTTTGAGCACTAACTGATCATGCAAAATCTGGTTTTAGAACGAAGAAATCTAGGAAAATCTTGCATGAGATTGCACATAATATCATTTACAAAACCATAACTTTGTCTCTTCTCATCCTAAAATTATCTCAGTCTAAAATTCTGGCATTTACAGCAAAGCTTAACAGTAAGAGACTCAAGATGTCAAAAATAGTTTTGTTTATTTCCTAATTCAGACCTACAACAAAACTATACATTAACCTAAATCCTCCATGTTTGAGACGTATTGATGTTAAGAAGTAAGATGAAATAGTGTTGAATTGCTGCACTAGCAGAGAATCTAGAACACTAACACATTTGTGAGGAAGTGGCCTTCAGGCATAGCTGGGATTTTAGTAAAAATAAAACTCACAAGGTCAGCAGTCTGGACAATGTGAGTAGGGAGAGCAGCAGGTGTTAAATATTAGGAAAAGGTGAGGAGATGGGAGGAGACGTTCCTGTGTTTGGGTACCGAAGGGATCCTGTTTGGAAATCCTCAATTTCCTAGCCAAGTCGCAGACCTATGAACAGCGAACGAGATCAAGGACCAGAAATCATGTGGGTGGAACGAAGCGAGAGCTAAGAGAGGCAACGTGCTGCCAGTTCTCTGAATTGTTAAATTGAAATGCAAAGCAGGAGCAGGCCTTCTTGTTTTTTTTTTCTTTTTCGAACAGATTTCTCAGCATCTGTGTAGAGGCCCCAAACTTCCCAGGTCCACACACAAATCTCTGCATATTTAGAGTAAATCAGCATAATATTTAGATTAGGATTAGGAAATACACACAGCTGAAGTTTAATTTTACTCAGGTAGATGACAGGCAGAGCAATCTGTTCTTGAAATTCAGTGAATAACAAAAAGCTTCACTTTAGTAAATTAGATTTGGAAGTTGATTTTAGATGTAAAATATTTTGCTTTTCTTAAATATTACACTGCGTCTACTACTTCTTAGGTAAACGGATTTCCTCTGGTGCTAAACTATTAAAGAAACATTGAAATATCTGAGATGTTCTCCAGGTGTGTAATAGGAAAAATGCTAGAAAAAAGTAGCTACCGGACGAGGCAAGCTTTTGTAAATCAATTTCAAACAGATCACTGACATGTTTTACAGCAAGGACAGCAAGAATTACTGTTCCTGATCAATCTTTAGCTTCCAATAAATAATGCACATTGGTCAAATTATTATTATTATTGTTATTATTTTTGCCTTTGTTTCCAATTGTGTGACTTGAAGCCTGCAACATTGTTTTATTATTAAGTAAAGGATGTTTTTGGCCTGTGTCTGTTTGTTTGCTACCAAATGATCACATCAATCCCTGAACAAATTTTAATGTAACTCTCAGAAAATATATTATTGTATGTTCATCTGCAAAGAATTTCTTTATAATGCCAACCTAAATCAGGCTAGCTACAAGAGCTAAATAACCTTTAGAAACACAAAAAATGGCTATAACTCAAAACAGTTTCTCAGATTGAGTTAAATTTACTTTGGTAGTGGCTGAAAGTTCACACAAACTTTAGGCACTAACAGATGGCGCAACATCCCCAACATCAAAGGAAATAAATTAGTCACAAGATTTAACAAAAACTCAATTTCTCATCGCCAAAGGTGGTGGGCCATATTCCTTCCTTAAAGGAAATACTACGGTAGTTGTAGAATTGTGATCGTATGTTGCTACTGCTATACGTTCCTCTCCAGCAGGTGGCTTCAGAGATAACTCAGGAGCTGTCTGCCAGCTTCAGCTGACCACATTTTTGTTGTTAGGATGTAAATTTGTCAAAGGTTTATAACATGGTTAAACATACATAGAGCAAGTGGTCTTGGTCATGCATTTTTTGCCAGGAAGGGAACTTTAAGGTTGACAAAAGTGTAACTTGTAGGAAAAACAATCCTGGGTACAGTACAATGGTACAGCTTAAAATAGACTTTAATCTTATTAGAAAAGAACAATTGCAACTTTCAGCTCTATAAAACTGTCAAAACTGGCCCTTTTAGTCCTAAAAGGAGATTTGACGCAAGGTTGTTTTTGCTCTGGCTCAGTCCTAGCAGTGTGTTCCCATTTACATAATAAAAATCCATAATGAAGTGTTAAAGACTGTCACCTTTAATGAAGAATAGTTGTTCAGAGTTCATCCTTTCAGCTGCTAACACAGGTGTGAAAGTGTGCAAAAGAGAAAAGAAAACCCTACAGGTCTTTTCAGAAATGAGACATGTCGCATTAATGACTTGATTAGTGTCAAAGCAGCAGCATTCATTCCCTCAGACAATGGTCACTCTCACAGCTTCATTCAGACGCACCTGTGGTAACGATGGAGCAAGTCACAGTCATTGTGAAATATTTGTCATTTGTGTGAAACTGAATGGTATCGTCAACTTAGGTTTATTATAAAAGTTATTATTTAGTCTCATTGTTCTCACGTCAACAAACTTTTAACTTTTGAGTATCACTCATCACCTTTCAGAGTTATAACCTAAGAACTTCTTTTGATTTTTGTAGTCACTTTCTTCAAATGAAGAAAATGAAGTGAAATTGTGTGATCTGGTGAGATGAGTTGTCATCTCGCATGCCAAAGTTATAAACAAAGATGTTTTGTGGGATGAAGTGTGTCATATCAGCTACTGCCGCCACATCACCAAAACTGTGGCCATTTTGGTGCTGGCTAATGTCAGTTAGCAGTGTAACCATCTTTAATTAGGATGACTAAAACTAAATCAGGTGTAGATGTATATTCTATGCTTTCTTTCTGAACGTTTTACTTTACCTATTCAGCTGTTATCAAATCTTTTGCTAACAGAAAAACATATGAACAAACACATATATCAAGAAAAACATGGTTGATTATTTGCCCTCTGCAGTAAACAATAAAAGTTCCTGTTAATAAAACTGCAAATAAAAACAGGGACTGCCAACAAGGTCATATAGCACTTACAGCCTGATGGTTTTAAATTTGCAAACTATCACCACCACAACAATGAATTTAAATAAACTGTTGTAAGATCCCAAACTGCACATATATGAAGTGTTAAACTAGTAAAGAAAGAAGACAAGAGGTGGAATCACTTGCTTTAAATCAAGACTGATGATCTAACTGTAGCAATTACAATAGTTACAAAATTGGCTAAAATTAAACTGAAATGTTAAAAATCCCCAAGATGAAAACAATAGCTTATAAGAACTTAGGACAAGACTAATCCAGAAAAAAAAACTCTTATCCTTCTTAGTTACCACATCCCACACTGATCAGATAGAAAAAATGATCAGTCTGTAAAGAAAAAAAAAACATATTCTTTGATCAGACTGAACCCATTTCTCTCCTCAACAGAACGCCTCACACAGATCATTTAGAGTGTCAACAAAACATGAACAGCTCAGCGATCTGTCATAAAAATGATGATGGTGTTGAGGACAAAGGAGCGATCTGCTCAGGAATCAAGTGTGGGGAAAAAAGCCCACCTGTATGTGGCTTTTATTAATCCCCCTTTTTTTTAGTCTGTGGAGCACGAGGTGACTTCACACCTCTGACACTTTGTAACCCTGGGATTTGTGACAGGCACAAAAAAAGGGAAAAAAAGAGCTTGGAATATCTTCCTGGGCATGGTTTCAGATGCTCGTCATGAAATATTCATAACGTGAGACCAGAGCCACAATAGAAGGGTGGGGCTTTGGAGTTCGGGAGGGGGCAGCACGCGAGGATTTGACTCGCAGAAACGAAGATGCTGAAAAACCACGTTGGTCCATTTCTCTCGTCAACAAGGCGCCACTCACAAATGTATTCTTTACGTCACTATTTCTTGGATAAATGGCACAAACCATTTTTTTTCTTTCCATTTGCTGCCTTTTGAGTCACATGTCACATACAAAAACAACTGACTGTATGATGCACTTTTTTACCAGATAGGGCTAAAACTAGGGTTTTTTTGTATTATGAATGGTTTGGCAAGTAAATTATTTGGACCTTTTGCTATTTGCTATTTCTAAAGTAACATCACCCAAAAAAACAAATCAGAACTCCTGAAATCCTGATAGAAACTTTTGATTGATGATAACTTATTAGCATTTTTTTGATGACGTGGGTCTTGGTGGGCGATGACATAAGGCACACAACTTTCAATATGTTCTGCAGGTCATGTTGAAAATAAAACGTAACTGCACAGCTCGCTGGTCACTTAAGTGCAAACCCTCAGATTTCATTGAGATTACATAAAATTATGCGCGTTTTCATGTAATTTTAGGTCACTGATCAACAGTTTGATTATTTAGTAAATTGTAATCAGCCATGCTATATTCTCTCATTTACAAAAAAGAACAAACATAGTATTTTTGGTTAGTTGGTGTTTAATTTTTACAATATTATTATTATTAATATAATAATATTATTTATGTTTTTCTGATAGTTTCAGTGTACCTTTAATATCCAGCGAATGCCTAATTGTCCCAGATGTATTCCCCCCAAAAAGTTAATGTGCTCTATGCTTCATTTTTATTTCTTTTTCAGGTTTATAACTTTGATAAGTGAGTTTCCTACTTTTGTCCCTGGTATGACAGCCTGCCTTTGCCTGCGCATTTTGGATTTGCTGCAATTTTTTTAAACACTTGAAAGCAGAGGTCAAATTTAAAAAAAGAGCGTTTTTTTTCTTGAAAATCCTTTAAAACAGACCCATTCAGTCTATTGTACTTCAGCACATCTGCTTTGCTCCACTATTAAAGAGAAGAGCTTTGACTTTAGGGTCCAGTGTGCAGAATGTAGTGACATCTACTGTTTTATATCCAAATTACAAATAGCTGATTAACCTCTATTTACCCTCAAACTCAATGATGGATACAAATCTACGTTCATCTCTTGACTACAGAAAAAAGTATAAGGTTTCTTCTTCAGACATGGTTTAATTTTTTCCTCTTTGTGCTCCTGTAGCACCACAATGGACAGCTGATGACGATGACTCATAGCATTTAAAAAACTGCTTATCTTAAGCTAATGCAAACACAATGAGTCCTATGAATATATGACTTAACACAAGAAAATTAGGGTTTCGTAAACAAAAAATCCATAATTTGAACCTTGAGTTATATAAAACAAAATACTGAAACATCAGCACTGCTGTGAATGAGTGACATTAGGCACAAGCTAACAACTAAAGAATAAAACTACAATAAACAAGACTCTTGTATTAAATAATTTATTTAATTTTTATGATTTTGAAAATCTCAAAAAATCAGTGAAATGTATTTATTTTAGAAACCAGAGATGCTAATAATATGAGCTAATCTTTAGCTAGTAAAAAAAAAACAAGATTCAAAAGTAACTCTGATGCGAGATCATTGCTTTGTAACTTCAAACAGCACTGTTTTGGTCTGCTGTGGGACCAGGATTGGACCCTTTTTCTTTATTTTGCTCCCACTCATCAACTGTTTGGTTCGGCCTAAGCACCTAAACTACTTTAAGAAGATGAAAATTTGTTGTACTTCATCTGGTGAAGATACTCAGTCATGCAGGACATAGTATTAAATGAAAGGCAACTGGACTTTTAAAATTTTTTATTTTTACTTTTTAGGTCATTTAGATGCTCAGTGTTTCAGTTTTGATTTAACAAAAAGGCTGCATTTGATAAAGGACAGGCTTACAAAATGGATCACAGCTTTAAGAAAGTGTCCCAAATCTGACAATCAGCAGCATGGTTGGTTCTACTCTTTCTCCCTTTTTTGTTTGTTTTAGTCATGATTCTCAACTGTCTTTGGGTTTTTATGGTAAGTATTGTTTCAATTAAACAGCGTTTGAAACTTTGCAATGGCAGAACTGATGAAAAGTACCATTCAAAGCATTTCTGCTCATTTTAAACCAGTTAAATCATTTTCCATTAAAACAATGTCAAAAAACGGACAATATTTCCTAATAGACATTTTATTTTATTCAATATTTTCATTCCAGCCAACATATCAATACAAAAAGTAAAATGAGGTGAGAATTCAGCACCAGATTGTAATAAACTCCTGTTGCAGCCGTCCTTGCGCCATTACTGAAGACTTTTCTCTCATTCTTTTTCATTCAGGCTCTCCGTAATGACGAGATACCTTTTAACTCCTCAGCCCAAGTTAGCATCAATAATTGATTCTTATCTGTTTAAAATTTAAAGTGCCACACATTAACGTCCTGCCACACCTGCTCTTTCACGCTGTCCGCCCTCTTCCGGGCTGCTTCTCATCCCCACAATCCTCCTTTCTCTCTTTTTGTCTCTCTCCCCCTCTTCTCTTCGTGCTATAATGTAGAAAATGAGTTTTCTTTTACCACTGAACCACGGCTGTTAAATCAAACAGAGGCATGGGGGGGGGCGACAGACCACGTAATGTAAGGCCATCGTCCAGACGCCTCTAATTACGTTTTGGCCTTAATTGGCGGCGAGGACGATGAATTCTTTAACAGTTTTGTGCATCTGTGCCTCGCTGAGTCGGCCTAGGGAGGACAGCTACTCAGGCCCGATGGAAGCTGACAGAAAATCCACACGGAGCGACCGTGGAAGAGAAAAAGGGCACGACAGTGACTAAAGGGGCCGGGGCTCTTTAGTAGCTGAGGAGAGCTTGCAGAGAAGATGTGTATAATTAAGCGGTCTGCATCGAGGTTCAGATGGCAAAATCCCATTGTCTTGACAGGAGCTTACCGTTGCCCTTTAGGTTGAGACACGCGGTAGTGTATGGCCTCATTTTTCTTCCCCCGCCCCCACACACTGCTCTAGACCTCTGCCACCAAATTAATTTCCCATTTTTAAGCTTGAATAAATCCAGTAAGTTGGAGAAACTGCAGATCTAAAGGCCACACATCCCTAGTTTTTTTTTCCTTGAGTTATTTATTTTTTTTATTTATTCTTTACCCCCCGTTCCTTAAGCCCACGGAGAAGGACTCGGAGCGTTTCAGCGTTATCTCCGGGGAGGCAAAGGTTGGGGGGTGGGGGAGGAGTGAAGGCCACCGATTTGTCCTTATCTATTCTGAGCACACCTAAAACAAATTAGACCTGGCTGCCGTTGCCTATTTGGTTGCCCTGCTCTCATTAAGGGGGCTGAATCTGGGCTATTTACCTCAAGGTCTTGCCTCACTACCAGTCTGGACCTCGTCTTTTATCACTATAGCAAAGGTTTCTAGACAGCCACGTTACCTTTTCATCCCAACCATTTCATGAAGTCTAATCAACCCAGCATAAAGCCCAGAGAGGAGACAGGGGGACAGAACGTCCCTTCATTCACCAGGATGCTGATTTCCTCCACATGACTTGATGCTGGCCTTTGACATTTCCTAATTGAATGAGAAATTTGTTCAGCTGGATTTTGATTTGCCCTTTTCTAGTTTACTCCACGGCCTCATTCTGCATGCAAACAGCAACGTCTTAACATGTTGTTTCATGTATTTCGCTTTGTATTTGCACTTTTCTGAAGACAACAGTGTCATTCAAGTCGTATCGTTCTCATGAATGAACCGAACATGACTGTGGATTCTCGACTGGAACCTTTGAGCATTTTTATACCTGATTGTAAAATAAGATGTTGTCTTTGATATCTGTCACATTCGGGATCAGTTTTTACTTTAAAGCACTATTTATAAATAAATTAGTTTGCAGAGAAAATAATAAAATAAATAAGCATGTCGTACTTACTGAATGTAAACCCATTCATATTAGGCATTAGCTCATTAATCTGGTCAGAATTCAACTAATTCAAAAAGATGTCTGACAGGTAAGATATTAGTTATTCATAACATTTCTACAAAAGACCTGAGCTACCCCTTTAACTGCTTGATTTAAGTAATGTTCATTTGTATAGAAATAATTAACATACCTCTCTATTTCAGTCATATTTAGGGGAAATCCTAAACAATTAAGTAAATCCTTCTCACAATGATGAATTTAAGATGAGATTTTGAACTGTGCACAGATTGAGCGCAATTTTGTTTTAAAGAATAAGAAAAAAGCTGCAACAGCAGCAAACTGTAGCACATATGGTGCATTCTGGGTCACTTGTTTGGAAAGAAAATAGCAAATTCATCCAACAAACCGAATTCAGATCAAAGAATGTGCTGCTAAGACACTTGTTGAGTCCTGAACAAAAATATAAGGTCAGGAATTTTGTTACTGAGTGAAAAGAAAAAAAATACATAAACACAAAACTTTGAATATGTTGTATAACATGTTGACTATATCCTATAATGATAAATCAGTAGATATAGATTCAATACATGAGGTCTAAAGCTTCAAAAACTTTGCTTTAAAAAAATGACAATTCGCTCACAGACCAGCTTAAATTTTAGTTTTTCAATAAGCATGCAAGCATTTTTACTGACCTTATTTTAAACATCAGTTTTTCTAGAAGCCATTCCATTAAAATAAATGTTCATTTCTTGTAAATAGGTGAAGTAAACAAGGGAGAAGTCCCACCTTGGCCCCAAATTGCATTTGAATGTTAATGCAGGACCTTTTGAGCCGCCCGAGCTGGAGCTATCAGCAAAGGTAACTGCTCGGGAAATGTTAGGTTAGATGAGATTCATCTGCCAGACTAATCCGTCCTGGAGCCTGAGAGCAGTAGAGAGACAGAGCAGAAATCTGCTGCAGAGCAGCACAGCGGTGACACGGGGCAATTCTCTAGGGCCTCGCATTAGTGCGCTAAATTAAAGGGGGTATTAGATTAAATTGGCTCTCCGATTTCAGGGGTGTGAGTAAAATTCTGATTTGCATTTTCTACCGCTGCTTAAGATATAATTAGTTCAGGGTGATTCCCATGTGGAAAACATTGACAGGCAAATCTAACTGGCAGCCAGTAGCTTATCATCTCTTGCAAGGCAGAAGGTACGCTCAGCTCGTGTTTGGTGTGTGCAACTGGCTGTGTATGTGTGTATGTGTGTGTGTGTGTGATGGAGAAAAGCTGTGAGATTTTGTGCGCCTGCTGTTCACATGTGAATTTGCACATATGCTGTAAATTCTCCCTCAGAGGGAACCGCAGTACCTGATTCTTCACACTTCTCAATTAAATCCCAGTGCAGTTTAGGCAGCCATCCACACGGTGCATAGAAACACATTTCCATCACTGAGAGAGACGCAGAATATGTAACCTCCTGTTGATGAACGCATGAACTTCACACTTCTGAAACACCTCTGAACTCAAAACGCATTTCTGCAGCAGAAGGTGCACCTCTAATTACAAGGCCCAAAACAACAATTACTGCTGGAGAAAGTTCATCCTACCAATGACTGAAGTCAGTGAAGAAGTTTTTTTTAAAGCAAGTGTGGATTTGTTTGGGGGCTTCACACACCCTTGGTAATTTTAACCTTCATTGCAAATGGATGTTTTCCAAAAGTGACTCTACCTGTGAGTTATACTTGTCAGTTCAGCTTCATTGACACCAATTTAGGACACCTGTTTGAGAATGAAGCTGATACACCAGCAGTATTCAGATCATCATCCAAACAACTCTCAACAATCCACTGAACATCCAATCTTCCCAAATATGTGTTGTTTCTTCAGATATTTTAGTGTCTTAAAAATGTTACAAAATACATAAGAATACAAAACAACTCAAATGTAGTCCGTCCACATGGAAACAGCATTTTAGGAACCCTCAAATGGTATTTTTTTGAAACAAGGGTTCCATAATACAACATCTTGAAACTTAGCTAGTGTTTTTGTTTAGACTGCCTGAAACTCAACCTCGTGAAAACAATGATGTCATAGCCCTACCTCCTGGCTAACCTATGACCCCAAGCATGACAGGCATAACAACAATCATGCTTGTGTTTGGTTAGCAGATCAACAACAGCAAAATCTTCATGTTTCTTCAATGAACAAACAGGGCTGGTGAGCATAGAAAGCAGAGCAAAAAAATCTTTATTACTCCAAATAATCTAAGGCTGAAAGGGTTTCCGTCACTTTATTGAGCTGTCAACAATACTAAAGCTAACGTTGTGGAAAATGATCTACAATATACATGAAGTTGTTGTTGTTGTTGTTCTTTGAGCTGTTCCCTTTTTCAATTGTTGCCACAGCAAACTCACATGAAATTATTGGCAATAGTTTTATGTTGGATGCCCTTTCTGACACAACTTGAACTTTGAAGATTACAAGACCCCTGCACCGACCACCACAGCTACAATATATTGTATATGGGAATGTTTGTAAAAGACTGACAGTCATGTATAAAGATTTTTGCGTGATAATCTTTGAACATTGTAAAAACAATCCTTTTGCTCCAGTCGTTTCTCACGGGATACTGGGTCAGAAAAGTGTCCAGGATGTCGCAGTATTTGAACTGACTTGACTCACAATCAACACTCACTGTCCTGTGTTTTTGTGGTTGTCTACTTTAATGTGACACAAAGATAGTTTGTTGTCATTTATGCAAGTGTAATTGCCATCCTCGTTTTGTGTGTGTGTGTTTACAGCTTCAGTTCTTTGTCTTGTTTCCTGTTTCTGGTGTATTTTTGTTGCAGCGCCACATACAGGTCCAGTAGAGTTACTACAACGTTTTTCAGTTGCTTTTCTGTGTTTTGTGTCAATAAAGACATTTCTAAAAACAATGCCATGTTTAGATATTTTTAAAAACAAAAAACATTTGTTTTAAAATAAAACAGCATTTTCATGTAGACAAGATCTTAGACTATTTTTTTCTAGTAATTTTTCTTTTTAGAAAGTAAAAATGTGTTATTGACAAAATGATTAAAATTTAAAAATATAATCAGTATGAAAGGAATAATAGAAACATCTCAAGTCAAGTTTTATAGGTAAGCACATGGGGCATAAATACTGAAAATCACATTTTTAAATCTGTCTGGTTACAATGACCTGAAAAACACCTGGGAAATGTATCTGCAGTTGTGTTTAGGTGTAATTTTATTCTACTTGAACTATCACTAAATATTCTGATCACTTGAAAACAAGATAAAACAGCTAAAACACACACACATTTAACTACATATTTAGATAAAAAATTAATCCAGATTAAGACAATAATCTGACAAAGTGACATCTTGAATTCATAGTAAAAAAAGGAGTTCATACATGGTGTTTTCCCAGATGTAGATTAGGTAATACGTTATAATTAACCCAGTTTTTCTCTCTGGGTAATCACTTAATTAATGAGCAAATTATCTGGGCCTCCGGTTGCATTTGTTGAAAACACATCCTCACAGGCTCATGTGGGCCGGTGAGTGAGTTCAAACTCTCGGGCTAAAGACACACAGATATCTCACTGATCATTCAAATTTCACCTTTGCTCTTGAAAAAGCAAACATCAACTCCTACATTAATTATTTGAAATAAACCTGTTTACATGTGCTCCCCTCTTGAGATGCTTCATTGCCCCAGAATACTTTTGCATACACACACACACACACACACACACACACACACACACACACACACACACACACACACACACACACACACACAC
>JAVKLF010000100.1:7698016-7726049 GCA_034783495.1 Millerichthys robustus
AAAAAAAAATATATGAAAAACATCTGGTTTTTGGTTTATTTTCTTTGATGTAGAGCAAGACTAAATGCAGACTGACTTCACTTTTTGTTTTCAGCATTTGCCTGAGGAAACAAGTAAATGGAAGGACACAGACTCGTCTAAACAACAACAAAAAGCCTTGCAGCGCTGATCAGAGGTACACTTTGTAAGGCGACGGCCCTGGCAGATTTACAGCCTATAGCTTGGGGCAGCTTTGATGGCAGTTAAAGACAAGCTCTTCAACCATTTGCTCATTTTCAGACTAGTTGTCTAATTATTAGCTGAAGTTTAAGTTATTTGCTGTGGTTCACACTGAATCAACTAAAATAAGAGCAACAAAAGGGAAAAAAGTCATGGTTCCAACTCTTTTTTTTCATCTCCATCATAGCATTCTCTACTTAGATTTATTGTTTTTGCAAGTCTTTTAGGTATTTCTGTAATGTATTATTGTAACATCAGAATAATGTTTTTCCTGCTATAACCATTTGAAAAACTTGTTATTTATATCTGTGTTAACAATATGGGTAAATAGTTTTTTTTTTCTAATAAGTAGCACAATGTGGAAGAGTTGATTCCATCTTTGTGGGATCTGTGCTGGAGTCTAGACTGGACTCCTCCTTCCTTTCTGCCTCCTACCCTCCCCCAGTCTGTGTAAAAACAAATCTCCTTTTCTGCTCTGAAAGTATTGAGTCAACAAATGTCACTGCAGCCAGGCAGAGGCTTCTGGGAAAGAGGTGTGGTCTGCTTTTAAGCCTGAAATGCAACTAAAAGCGGATTATTTTTAGAGAAGACACACTTGTTCCTAATGGAGGAGTTTAATAGCTAAATGAAAGTGTGATCTGCTGACTTCAATTAGAGCTTTGACATTTTAGATTCCAAACATGACCCAGTACATCAAAGATACAAAAGTAAAAACGCATCAAAAGCAGAACTTTTGGCTTGGAGTTCTGCATAATTCCTACATAAAAATAACAGACGTGTTAGTGTTTCCTTCATAAAATGTTTCTAGTTCTGTTAACACCACATGGCTGAATTAGTCTTTATAGTCACCATCAGCTACTTTATCTCACTCACAACTTTCTCTATCTTTTTTAAGCCCACGTGGCCAGTGTCAACAGGAGGTGGATCTTGGCAGAGACACGAGGCAACGTATGCTTCCTGTACGCAGCCTGCACGTACACCTCACTTTAAAAATGAGCCAGCCAGCCCACAGAGGTGTGCCAATAAAAGAAGAAGTGGTTGGTGGTGCTGTTAAACCAGGCTACTAGTGATTTTAATTGTTGTCTTCTCATAAAGAAGCACTTTTACACCTAAAGGGAAGTTTTCAACCTCCAAGAAAAAGAAAAAAAGTCAAGCTAGACCAAGAGAAAAGGGAGGGAAAAACCCTGAGTCACTTGGCTTCCTGTTTGAGAATAGGAAGGGGGGTGGAGGCAGTTTCTACTCTTGCTGCAGTCAGACAGTTTAGACCTGTGCAATATTTAACACAAAGTTCACTGGGGGTGGAGTCCTGCTTTCTTGACAGAATCCACTCCAGTGCTTCAGTGCAGCCATCATAGTGTTCACTATTGTGTACGGCTGGCTGAGGGAAGGAGAAAAAAAGAGGGAGCTGAGGGGGGAAAGAAAACCTCTTTGTGTGAGAAGAACTGAACAAGAAAGCGATTTTTTTAGTTTGTCTCCAAATTCTTCTTGTTTCTTAAGGCTGTAGCTACATTTGTTTGCTTCATGTGCCAAAGCTGCCTCACACCAGAGTGACAAATGAGTATACTTCTCAGGCCGGCAAAACAGCGACACCCGGGCTGCTCCTGACGATGAGAGCCAACGTCAGGCTGGTTTCCATGAATATTGATGTGGAGGATAGACTGTTTCATAGAACAGAAGGAGGCAAGATGGCTGCCCTTTAGGATTTGTTAAAGAGGCGATCCAGACGGTTTGTTGGAATTTCTACAAAGTGGAGGGACATAAAAAGAAGGTGAGATTGTGCTTAGTATGTTAATCCTCTGTTGACCTTTTCCCCTTCTAACCTTCAGAGTATTTGTAGTGTGTTTTTAATCAAGTGAAGCATAGTAGATGTCCCTCACGGTAAAAGGCAACAGCCAACATAATAAAAGGGGTATATAGGATAAAGCTACTCCAACATGGCTGACAATTATCTTTTTGTTTTTGCCAAGCAGGAATTGAAAGACGTTATGTTTTCTTTTGAGTGCTGCATTCACTCAACATTCTTGCTGCTTTTAAAGGCATGATAGAAAATGGTGTGCTTACGCTGCTTGATCAGGAGTTTTTTGTCTGGCATAATTTAAATACCTGTTTACCTCTTTCTTCACATTACAACATAGCTTCATCAGGCATATTAGAAAAATTAGCTAGATGTTTTCTAATTTTATGTGCCTTCATATGAATGAGTTTTGTAGTATTTGACACAATTTTGACATATGTGTATTTAAGTTGTTATAAAACAAGACTTATTTATATGGTTTTGGTTACAGACCGTATTCTCTTCCTCTCCCCCCCTCATTTTCATATCTATTACTATGAATGTAGCCTGTTCAGTATTATGTGTCAGAGTAAAAGTCCAACCTGGACAAGTCTAGCTGTAAGTGAACAGTGCACAACAGTAGAGCAGAAATAGCTTCTGGGTTCGTGTCTCTCCATGAATCAGCTTTCACTGTTTTCACCACTAAATGACACAAAGACACAAAGGCAAAGCCCAGGGAAAAGCAAACAGGAGACTTCAGGTGGCAGGATTTTTAGATGGACAGACAAGGTCACAAAGCTCTGAGGGAAATGAAACACAACCTTCTGCACCAATTAAGTGAGAAAAACAAGAACGCTTTTGAAGCTAAACAATTGCTTTTATTTGAGAACAAAGACAAAGTGTTTCATCAAAAAGGTTTATTAGAATAAAATAGAATAATTTTAATGTTTCCTAATTGAGTAATTTGCAATATTATTGAAACAGCAAAGCAACATAGTCAGATGTAAGAAAAATAACATTAAAATAGAATGGGTAGTGGACAAAACACACTATGATAGCAATAAAAGTCAACTACGTAATAATACTAAAATTACAACAAAATGTGAGTACAAACTTTATCAAAACCAATAAAACAATTATTGTGCAGAATACTATATTTGTGGTTAAACATAACATAATTATTTAGCTAAATAATGAACATTATCAGTACATTATGTTTTACAAATGACATAAAATAGCTGATGTGCTTTTGAAAACAGAACTTAAACTGAATGTGCCAGTGATAAAAAAATGTTAGTCACATGTTAGTGACTTTCTATGTATGAACAATAAAGAATTAAGAAATAGCACTTACATTTGCATTAAAATTTAAGAATTAGTAAACATTTTTTTATTTGTTAGTTGTTTTTTTCTAATTCACAAAGACTATGATTAACATCTGAATGGTCTAAACACAACAGAGCTCCCTCTGGTTTTGTATGTTTGGTTTGTGTATTCTACTGACCACTGTCATCATGTGCCTACATTATGGCCTCAGGTCACAAAGTAAAGTAAAAGTACGCCCAACATAGTGAGTAATGACTGACCTTTAGCAGTGTAGTCTGTTTACAGGAGCAACAAAGGGCTCCACAGTTATAAATACTCAGAAAGCTTCACCTAGCAGAGAGGATCTTTGGGACTCTGGTGATACATTGGTTAAGGTTTTTTCAAAGGGAAAAATAACAGGCGAGTCAAAATAAAGACAGCAGTTGGACAAGTCACCATAACACCACCAAGTTTGTCTATGAACACTGAAACACCCGGCTTTTTGTAGTCCACTCACCTACTGCAAAAGGTTGGCATTGTTTTGATATTGCAAACATGGCTATTGGCTCTAAAGTGTCAGCACAAGAGCTTAAGATGTTGTGACTGCCTGATTTCAGATGATCCATGATTTGGTGCATATACAAAGTTGTGTTTATATTGATGCCACTGCCCCATAGCTATGCTAAGATATTGTAGAGAATGTCCCATGAAAGTGGTAAACAAAAGACTGTAACTCCCTCAATCTAACCTAAATGACTGGGTGATGAAAAAAAAAATATTACCAGTAGTCACTGTGCTGCTGTACTATTTGTTTTCTTTTACATTTAGCTCCACTAAATGCAGGATTTTAAAATGCTAGCCCTGACCTGAAACAATAACCCTGCAGTCTTAGAAGGAATATTTCCATGGATCTCTGCATGGTTGACATCAGTATCTGAAAATGCACTGAGCTTTAATGGGGTTACTGAGGGCAGAAAGGGGGGAAGGGCCATGTAAATCAATCACACGCACAGAGCTGCTCTCATCTATCCACACCTACAGATAAAGCTGCGCGGTTGGATTGCTCCTTCATCGAGGCCGTAAGCTCCCTTTAAGTCACTCCTGGGGCAAAGACAATATCACCTTTGGGAAGAATGTCCAGTTGCCATAGCGTTCCACAACAATGCTGTCCACTTACAAAGCACAAGCCCTAACCCAAGCCTTCACCTCTGACCTTGCTCCATCCAGCCCAAGTGTCATTTTTCCACTTGGTAGCCTGTTGCAGGAAGGCACAAAAACAAGAACAGTGGTGGGTTAGACATTTTAGATTGCCCTACTTTTAGATTGCAAGAGAAAATGGCGAGATGCAGAGGGTTATATTGATTTCTGTAATATTGATTTTCCTGTTGTCTGCTTTCAGGAGGAATGGGGGCATTGTTTTCTATAGTGACCTAGAGAAAAGTAGAGGACCTCAATCTAAGGAAAGGAATCATTGTGCTGTAATTTAATTTAGACACATTTTGACAACTTTACTAAGAACAGTGCATAGCAATGAGAACATTGCATCAGTTTGGTCATTTATTGTGTTTGTGAAGACAGCTGAATATAGCACATTTTTAGAATGTTTATCAACTCATTATTGCTTAATGGACTTACTATGAGTTTAAGAACTTCAAGTGCTGAAAGATATGTCATTTAACTGAAGCAAAACTGCACAAATGTAACACAAATAGAAACTATCACCAAATTAGAATTTCATTTCCACTGAGACCCAACATGTCAACGAGGCTGATAAAATCACAATCTGCAACATGTTTTGGGACGTAAATTAGTGATAATACGATCAAGTGGAAGATACAAAAATTTCATTTGTATTTCAGTGCACAGTGAATCCCGACTGTGACTTGTGGTCGTCCCGTTCCAGGATGTCGTCTAATGTTAGTCGAGCTGAGTCGTGATCATGGACTGGGAATGATAAGGGCTTGTCTGAGACGCGCAGGGCTAGAGGAAGTGTTATTGGCTCTGTGAGCATGTATCGATGTCAGGGTTTACCTCAGGGGTGAGACAGCAAGGGCAGTGACTCAAAAGCTTCCTCCATGTGAGGATTCGCACGTGGCTTTTTTTGTTTACAAACAGTGTCTTGGCATTTTGCTGCGAGAGAGGCGAGTGTGAGGTTATGTAACTGCTATAAAACCAATAGCATCTCTTCCTGCTTCTCGCCGAGGCACTCCTACGCTAGGTCAATTTTTGTTGACTTCTATTTTCGCCAATTACGCTAGCAGACACTACAATTCTAAAAACGAATACACAACCTCAGACATAACACCGTCTTTGTACATCAATCTGATAAGATTATGAGCAGGTCTTGTTTTATTGGTATTGCATGCATATCTTGGTTGAAAGTTTTATTACCAGCTGTAGGTTAGGAGTTGAAAATACATCTACATGTTAAAGAAATATACTTGTAGATTTGGCTTTTGTTTTCATAGAAACACAATTTTAAATATTTGCTTGATATTTTGCTTTAAACCAAATTTGCATTGAAAAGGCCCATTCATCCAAAAAGATAAAACATGTAGTTTACAGTGGATGAGATAATATACAAGTTTTTGAAATGGTTCGTGTTCAGTTTCTGACAATTGCCAGATGAAAAGAAGGTTTTTAGTAGCTCGATATGTAAAGTGGGTGACTCACTAAAATACCTCTTACTTTGAGGTTTTCTGATTTCTGTTCAATGACTGTCACCTGCCTCTCACTCACTGGTGGGAAATTCTGAACTTAGCAGCAACAGTAGTTTAGGTCAGGCTGATTACACACCAACAACTACCATTCTCAAAAAATATTAAAAACATTTATGTTTGCACATAAAGATTTATAGATTTCTATCTCAAATCAAATTTTTGTAGTGGAAAAGGAATGTGAAAAGAGGTCAACACAATACGCGTCACCATTACTTACTACTACTACCATGTTCAAATGTCCTGCGAGGCACACAAGAAGATTTTAGTTTCTGAGTATTTGGAGCTACTGAAATAGTACAAAGATCAATGCATAAAGCACATGTGCATTTCATAAGAGAGCAGCCTATGATGGAGTAAGCCTTGCTGGGGTAATGTTTAGACCAGATGGGTTTTAAAGCACTCATAAGATGGTTGCTGTGACTACTGTGCACTCAGAAAGGAATAAACTTTGCTCTGTGCACAGTTCATCAAGTTGGTCAGATATATTGACTGTTGCATAGACAAAGGGTTTGAGGGACCAGAGAGACAATTTGGAAGCTAAGCATAGCGAGGGGTTGGGGTCAGGTCAGTAGGTTTGTATGCACAGGAGCCCATTTCTTAAGTTTCCATGTGATGCAGCTTGAGGGCACAAATAAGGTTTAGACACTCAGTGTGAGCTTGCCTCAGAGAGCCTCCGAGCCAGGCAGAGGCTGTACTATCTGATCTATCTGAAAAGAAAACCAAAGACTTTCAGGTTTAAGATGTGAGCTAATGTTCAACTGCCGTGTACTACTATGAGGACTAACCTGTTCTAGGAAACACACTATGCTGACATAATGGTAAATATTTGTGCAAAGGCAATGTTTTACTAAAGAGCTCTTCTTATTTTGCCTGACAGAAAAACTGAAAATTAATTATATTTGAATTTTGAGCCCAAAATTTCATTATTGTTAGAATAGACAAAAATGATATAGTTAAATGTATTGCTGTCTTGTCCTTCCTTAAGTATGTAAGCTGGATTTAAAAGCTGAGGAGATCAGAGGGGTTTAAGCAGACAAAACAACAAATATCAGTGTGCAATTTTGTGTAAGTGTTTGCAGTTTTCCTGGAATACTGGTTAAACTTGTTGTAGAAATGTACAGAGGTGGGGTTTACCCCTTAGAAACAAAAGTGTTACTCATGACACTGTTCTCTAGAAGCAGTCAAATTTTCTCATCTCACTTTTTCATTAAAATAAGCTTCTGATTCTCAGAATAACTGGTTACAATGCATTCCAACTAACTCTTTATGTTCAAAATTGTGTCATACTCAGATAAGAAGTGTATCAGTTTGTATCGTTGATTTTAACTCTTTGATATGTATTAAAGTCTGTCAAAGATGTAAAAGGGGTATCAGCTTATTAGTACAAAGTTACCTAACACACATGAAAAGTTGAATCAGACACAAATCCATCCTCTGCTTTTAGGAAGTATCCACGTGGCGTTTATGAGAATATGTAGCCCAGTATTTCCAAATGCTTTTATAACTCTACTAAATGCCTTTTGTACACTTTGACATCATTTAGAAAATCCTGTTTGAGCACTGAGACTCATCAGGCTGCATCAGTTTGATTCCTATTGTGCTCATTTGTTTCCTAGTTTATTTTAACATTGAGACTTCCTGCAGTTGAACATGAAAGTAAAGCACTTCTTAATATTGAATTAGGACTCCCTGTTCCACCTAATTATTGTTTATGTTTCCATTCGACAGCTTTATTCGGATTTGAAACTGTTCTCAAGGTAATCATTTCACTATGTGACTACGAGTTAGTTGTTATGCATTCCTTGATACTAGTCCAAAAAAGCTTAAAAAACACAAACAATTCAAAACGTATGGCGTAGTGAGGAGTTCCAAGCTACGGGAAGCAAAATGTCTTCAGCTTTAGAATAGAACTCCAGTTGTTTTACTTTTTTAAACTTTCATGGATTAAAGATGGCCTGGATGACTGAGAATCTTCATCAGCATTCCTTGATACTGGTTTGTCTGTAATATAAAATTATTTATACCTGTAAGCAATGGGTTCCAGCAGTGGAATATGGAATAAAAATAAGGGCATTTTTGCCCTTTCCAAATAAAAGTATTGAAAAACAAACTTTATTTTTAAGGATTCTGTGCAAAATCAAAAAGTTAGAGCAATAGTTCAGATTATTTGAAGTGGTTTCTAACTATTTTAGAAATAGTTTTATTACATCGTTATTTACATTGAAGTCTGTGGTTATGAGCACTTGTAAATAAACATAGTAATAGCTAACTAGATCTTCTAGAGACACTGAGGTATTTTCAGCATGAATATTGTATGTCTTTCAGAATAAACATGTTTTTTTTATTGAAAATCCTACGTATATACAGTATACACTTTGGTCTTGGTCTCTGTCATACTAGCTATTAGTTGGTCAGTCTGATCAGAATTAAACTGTTTTAAAGATTTATCTTCAACATCCGTTTTTCATAATTTTTTCACAGAACCTCACTTCAAAAGAGATGAACTTCTATTTTATTTATATTATAATATGAAATAATAAAATATTGATATATAATATTATTACAATATTTATTCTACGCTATAGCTGTAAAATATATGAGCAATATCACAAGCCACAGGTTGGGTTGTTAATGCAGATTTTGAAAATTCTTTTCCAATTTTTGTTCTTAAATTGAGTTGTTTATAAAGAACATATAGGATAGATTTTGGGGTTTCATTTTATCTGACAAATAACACTTGAATTAGAAATATTGTCAAAAATAAAACAATCAAAGTTATTGTGACAAAGAGTTGTGCGAGTACAAAGACTACTCCACATGTAGGCCACATCTGTCTTACATTAGACATACAGAACAATGTCAATTGTACAGATCCTTTCCTTATTTGGAGGGGGAGGAGGCTCTCTGGGGAAGAAATTACAAACATAAATTTTTGTCCACTTTCTCTATTTTGTCTTTTTATGAAATTTGAAGAAACATTATGAATACACTAAACTGGTTTAACCTGCTGTGATACATTTGTGAAACATCTCCATTGATGTGAACACAAGACATATGAAAATTGCAGTCTTTCTGTTGCATATATTTGGAAGAATGTCTAAGTTGTTGTTCAGGGTTCAGTTTTTGAGGAAGTTATTTCTAACTGCAGTTCTGCCCTGGTTTTGCTCAATGACGAGGATGTTGAGGACAGAACAGGAAGGACAAACAAGTTTGTTGCTCCTGGCTCCTCATGTGACACAACTGTCATTACGTTACACATTTGTGGTTAAACCTAATAGAGCATTAACAGGTAACTGCTGTGCTCAAAAACAGCTAAACCTGAGGTTGTGCAATGCAAAGAAAACCCCCACCCCCACACAGCAAACCATGCTGCAACCTCTGTTGTTATTAATGGAACCAACATGTGTCACGTGAAGAAGTCTGTACGTCAAGCCTCTGAACTCCAGGTAATAACCTTCACATGTCCAAAGAGCAACCACAAGTGTATCTATATTGTAAGTGCAGAAAAGGACTTTGTTTTTTTGTCTCTGAGTGTTATAAGTTGAGAATAATGGAGAGAAAAATTTCACCACACAGCACACCAAAGGTCACAATTCACAAGCAAGCCAAGTGACTCAAATCATAACCTTCTCAACAAACTCAATGAGATACAAAATATGAGTCCAACAGAGCCTTGTTCTGAACCTGCATGTTGGTTCACATTGTGCTTTATGTATGACTCTGTGTGTTCTGAATCTTTCACACTTTCCAGTCAGTCCACTACCTTAACTTCCCTCCACTGGTGTCAGTTTTCCTCTATTCATGTAAGCCATACTTTATGAGCTGTCATAATGCAATCTGTAAACACACATGAGGGAAAATATCAAAGGCTGTTTTAAATCAGATGTTTCCGTATTGTCAACAGAATTGATTCAAGTCAGTAATTGATTCTAGTCAAGACTTCATATCAGGCTTGAATGTGTCACAATAATTATCGAAATTATGTCCTAAAATTAGGAATAATGATTGCAAACAGTTGTATTTTTGTACATGTATTCCAGCTGGGATGCAGAATTGGAAAGATGCTGTTGGAGGTCATTAAGTTTGTGGAGCAGCAAGTTCAGCTAAATATTTACGAGAGGGATTTAAAACACTGCAATGCAAGTCCTATGACCTAATTACACAGGGTTGCTAAGGATAAGATTTCACCAGCAGCACTGCTACATATTGACTGAACTGTCTAACTCTAGTCTAAGAAAATAGGTTCAAATTTCATAAAATGGCATTAGTAACAATGAATAATAAAAACATACTAGAATTTGTGCTGCCTATGGTGGAAAAAATGACATGAAAAAATGCAGACGTAGTAAGAAGTAGTTTATGTAGTTCACTGATAAGTTTACCGTGCCAAAACTTATGTTGATTAAATATGGTATATTAATGTTGCAGTTGCCACCAATAGCATAATGATTTTGTTTATTCAGATAATATAACAATTCTTATTACCGGTAGTATTAAAGAGATTTAAACAGGACCCTGCTAACAAGGGTTTTACATGTAAAAATAATTAGTTTCTGACTTGGTGCATGCTTTTTCTCTCTTATCTTTTAAACAGGAAAGAATAACTGGGCCCTTTTCTGTGAAGGAAATATACACTTGACTTTATAGCCTATTCTAGGGACTAAACCCTACTCCAACTTGGCTTTGATTTATATGCTCAACATTTTTATTTCTCTTGTGATTTGCTACAAGGTTAGCTGTCTGCCAGTCTAAATATAAAAGTGCAGAGACCTGAGTCTCCAAGCAGCTGTTGTGGTCGTGAATGTCACACAGGGCTGCCAAGTCATGCCAAACAGTCCACATCCCTTTCTCTGGCAACTCTCATATTTCAAAAGCACTCTTCTGGAGCTTTGAAATTGTTGCAATGATAACTAAAATGGAACTGAATCTGGTTACTTGTTGCACATACTTTGTAACCTTTGGTGTGCAATAATGATCTAGCCTGTTTATCTCTCCCCAACAATGTTCATTTCATTAAAAAAGTAAATATTTAAATGTTGTTTGTTTTTGTTCTTTTTCAGCAAAAAGGTTTAATTGTTTAAATATTAAACCCTGCCATTTTGGTTAAATTGTTGGAACCCAATGGCAATGAGTAGCTTTAATAACTGTGATTAGTAAAGATTAATGTTCCACATTTTTATTAATACTTGTGCAAAAAGCAATCATTCCTTTTGCAACACTGGTGGTAACTTTGTCTCCACAAGTCCGTTTTTGCTCCAAAGTGTCAACACAAATTACCCTAACAGTAAAAACAGCATCATGCAACTACTTGGATGCCTTTGCTAAAGTTTTGTAATAATACAATGAGGAGCTAAACAAATGTGTGACCTCCTTCTTAAATTGTAAATCTTGTATGTTTTGGATTTTTCACTCATGGTTTTTGCAGAAGGCTTATATATTTGTGAGAAAAATGAATCACATTATATGTACAGGCTTTTGAAGGCCAGTCAAATGTTTACTCTTTGGATAGGAGAACTATGAGGCCTGAGACGTCCTTGTGATTTTTGAAGCTTGTTTTAAATTGTCATTGTTTCTAAAAGTTTTTCCCCTTTCCTCCATTTTTATATTGTATTACTTTATATTTGAAATCAATCTCCAGCAGACTTATAAACTAATCGTATCAAATATTGTCTTCTAATGCTCAGTTTTATTTGGAAGTATTCTTGCTTGTTAGCTACTATATTGTATTTACATCCCAAAGTAAATGCATATTTGTGTGCTGTAAAATCAGTTATTTATAAGAGCCTGTGACTGCTGATTGTTGGGGCAAAGTCTGCATTTTCCCAAAAGTGGGCCATTGCCCTAACAATCTTAATAATGTTAATATTTGACTTTGTGTTGAAGTGAAAAAGAAAACAATAAAACTTAGGATTCAGACAGTCTAACCAGAATAATGTCAGGGCAGGTTGAATGGTGGACTCGCCAGGAGAGAATAGATGAGTGGCAGACTTAAGTAAAGATGAACCTGACTTGTAATTACAGAGTAGAGGTGAGGTTGCAAAAGAGGGATTGAATCAATGACTTAGAGACAAAGAAAATGACTTCTAGAGAGAGAGAGAGTGGGGGGAGCTTTTTAGAGATTTCAATTCAAGCCAAGTAAGTTGAGTCATTTTCTAAACACCAAAACAGAATATTCAATCCTTTGATAACGTCAGCTCTTTTACAGAAAGCTAAACTAAAATAGATCAAAGCATTATGACCTTTAGCTGCTTGGATGCTGTCTGGTTTTATTTACTGCTCTACAGCAAAAATAGTCTTTACTGTCCAATATGTAATGAACACTGCTGTCAAATATCTTTAAGACAAACACTTAAAGTTGCATTAAAATCACTGCATTATTGCTGTGTGTGCATCAATGTATATTTGTACAAAGCCTGCATAGACGCACACACACAGCTGGGATCTCTTGGCTTTGTTCTGGGTTTGCAAAGATTTTTTTTTGTCTATGTGGGTGTATCCAACTGTGACAAGCTGCTTGGATCTGTTCGGTGCCTCACAAACTATGGAGTGTCCCTTAGGAATGGAGCTGCCTTGAAAGCAGCTTAGAGCAGTGACGTTCACCTCTCGACTCTGTTGCTGATTAATAGACTGGGCTGAACTCCAGAGAAACAAAAGAGAATTCACACTTTGTCACATTTTTGCTTTATGATAGATGCTGTACACATGGAAGGGTTCTAAATTAATTTACTACATTTACTTTTTGAATGCAAATGTATGCACACATCTACGAAGATGTCTAATAAACAGATAAATACAACAGAAAATAGGCAATGGCTATCATTGTCAGGTATTTAGCTTGATAAGCAGATATCTGAACTGTATGTTTCTCTAAAATTAGAGCTGAATTTAGTGTTTGACTGATAATAATTGACATATTTCTTCATGTTCAATGTAAAGGTTGATAAAATAGCATTCACATGAACTGCAATTAAAATGTTGAGACTTCAGGAGTTTTAAGATGGCAGCAATCCATTTTGGTCTTAGTCCTGCTTGAACTAGCTGTTAGCTCATGAATTTGGTCAGAATTGAGTTACATTTTCTCAGACTTGACAGAATTTAAAAACCAACCTACAACAAGTAGGTTAGTTAGTTGTTCATAACCTTCCCAGAGAACCCACTTCCAAAATTCTGAACTATCCCCTTAAAGTTTAAATTTCTCCTTTTTCTTATAGAAATAATTTTTATTCTGATTGCTACAGTAGTTTTATATAAAGTTATAATTATTTAGAATTATGAATGCTGAATCAGTTGCGTAAGGATGATTTATAGCATATTAATTAGCATTAGTAATTTTCTGTTACCTGTTTTATGAGTTGTTTTTTTAAATACCCCCTTGACCCTGAAAGGAAAGAGTGGGTTAAGATAATGGATGGATGGATGGATGGATAAAAATACTTTTGCACTACAACAAAACAGTTTTATTCATAAGCAATAATATTAATATTTGGGAGTGAAAAAGCCTTTGCTTCATTCAATGACAGACTAACATTGACAACAGACTGCTTTATATTACATTTACACTGCTGCCATTTGCCTGAGAGCTGTCTTAGTTTTTTTTTATTTTTTTGGAGTTCTGCTTCCATTTTCTACCTGTTAACAGACAGCGAGGGGCTCTGTTGTGACAACTGTGAGAACGTTTCAGACACCGTTGTAACAGCTTGTCTTGTTAGTGGAAGATTTAGCTCTCAAACTTTGGAGGTCTGGATGGCTGCAAATGTCATAGAGGAATGATCGAGTCAAAGGAGGAGATCATTATGTCAACCAGCATGCCAAGTTTGGAGGACTTGTTCTGATGTTTTCTACCTTCTCTGTCCAGATGGGTGACTGGGTCACAATGGCAGTCTGGTGACTTTTATTTTTCATCCAATTGAAGGTCCATTTTAGTTGGCTGGACTGCAGTCAAAGCAACACATGAACCCAGTTCTGATTCATGTACAAAACTAAAAGCTTAAACATAGATTATATATCTATATTTAAACTAAAATGTTTTAAAATGTTTTTAATTAGTTTTTGTCTGTTCATTTGTCATTACTACTGTTATTTGTTTGTGCACGAAAAGGGTACTTTTGAACTCTGTGTGGGTTAAGACATTTATTTATGCATGACTATTTTTAGTATGGTATTTTGCAAAAGTGGAAATTTTTATTACACAAAGATTTCCCCAAAATAATTCAACCAGTAAGAATAAGATCAGTCTTTTGAAGAAAACCACTGTTCTGCCTGAACCATAAGCAGATGTAACATGCTCCAGATGTGATAATCAGGTCAAATGAGATCTGCTGTAGTGCTTTACATAAACCTATACTGACCCTGTGAAGTAGGTTTACATCAACAGAACAGCTTGTGTGCAAAGCTGTCTCCAACTAAGTTTCCAAAGTTTTAAAAAGTAGTTTTGATTTGTTCTTAGTGTTTTTAAAGGCTAACCTCTTGAGTACAAACAGCTGGCATTTGTGCTTGATAATGTCAAACTTGTGACTCTTTGTAAAAAGGCATAAAAATATGTGGTTTGTTTAGGTCTATAAACAGTGGAAAAGTTTATGTGAGCAACAGGAAAAAGCTGGTTACAAAAATGGATAAATGATTTATTTCAAAAAATCAAGAAAAAACATTGTTCCCTAAAAAGAGTGTTGGGCGTTGATTCATGTGGAGGACATACAATAGTTTGCCTTGTAAAATCTATGCAAAAAGCCATGTAGAAATGCTTAAGTTGATCTGAAATAAAGATTATTTGTCACTATATAATGTATGATGTATAATATATAAATATATAATATAATATATAATATAATGTATATAATACATTGATTTATTATATAGAATATATATATATATATATATACACACATTCACAAATAGCTTTCTTTTAAGAAGAAGCTTATCATTTTACTATATCTCATTTAAAAAAGATTTATTTTGGCACTCATCAGCTAATTAATTTTCTAACAAACAATTTCTAGCTTTCTGCCAGAACATTGCAAAGACTTGCAGTGATTTAGCTGATGCTGCAGCCTTGACATGCATTATTAATTGAGAGCAGCAGAGAAATAAAATCAATATTTACTTGCCATTAATGTTGATCGTAAGCTAAGGCTTTATAATATGCAACTGCATTTAAAATAATAATAATAAAAACATTTAAAACTATAAACAAATTGAATGTTTAAATTATGTTATTTTTCTGTCTTCTAGGAGGGAAAAAGGGCAGCCTTGTGTATGGACTCTGAGCAAGCCAGATGGAAACAGAACAGGCCAAACATGAGACGGAAGAAAGTTTGATGTTACCACAATTTGGGAAATCTTGTAACTTTTCTCCTAAACTCCAGAATGGAGCTCAGTCTTCAGAAGAAGATTCTCTGCAAATCACTGAAGACACAAATTGGATTACACACTCAGCACATTATAAACCTAACAAAGGTGTCAGCTCTGTAAAGAGACACATGGAGAACTGCAACATACCTGCATCAGAACAACGCTTGTGCAAGATGAATGGAGATTTGACAAATGGAGAGTTGAATCACGCACACACTGATCAGTCCTTATTGGTCCACCTGCCCAAGAAAATGAAAGTTGATGTTGAAAGTAGAGAAAATGCTGACTCAAGTTATAATTTAGAGAATAACTTTTCTGAATCGGAAAGCAGTTCCCAATGGACAGAGACCAGTTTTGATAAAAGGAACTGTCATATTCCTAATGGAGATATTTTTTGTTTACCACAAAACAAACAAGTTTCAAATGGTGCTGTGTCATCTTCCTCAACCATAGAAAGCACTCCAGGTGATTTGTTGGAAAAAACACTGTCTCAGTATTATCCTGAACAAGTGTCAATTGCATCACAAACATCTGGGTCACAATTGGACACTGTGAATGATTCACTGACCAATCAGTTGTCCAGTGAAGGTGCTCAGCCAACTGCTCTAAACTCAGGATTTCAAACCAACTCATCCCTCATGCCTGACTCTCGGCAACAGCAGACTGGGGCATCTGCAAATGCTGAAGTTGGGAACAGATACAACTCTGTCAACTTTACAGTCAATGGATATTCCCATAACTTTGAAGTAGACCGCCAGCAGCAACAACACCATCATCTGCAACAATCACAGTCTTACTCTGGTCAGGAGTTACCTTTGGGGCCACTGTCAGACATGGTTCCACCTTTACATAATGCCAACAGCTCAAAACATCCCAATGGTGGACAAGGTTTTCCAAATGACACATATGCTCAAGGGAAATATACAGAAGCCCACCAGGAGTTTAATCCCAGCTCTTTTGTGAATCATAGTAAACGTCAACCTACAGCAGAGGCAGGTGGATATGGATCCTTTCACAACTCCAGGATACAAGAGAATAAACAAAGTGAAAAATCTGGAACTGGTCAAATTCTACACCAGGGGACTGGCAGAGGACAGCATTATGGAAGTCTGACTCAGAACTTTCAAGAAAATTCTGGGAAACAAAGACCTGATGATGTGGATCACATGGACTCTGGTCTCCAACAACCACACCACATTAGGATGGAAAATGGTATGGAGAACCCCCAACAGAGAGCTAACATATGTTCTACTCAGAGCCAGACAGGTTGGAAAGATGGAAGTCCTTCACAATTCCAGCAACAATCAACAAGTGGGCCATCATCTCAGGCACAAGAACAAAACATGTGGAGGGACTTCCTTGGTAAGCCTCAGCCAGAACAGCAGACAGAAAGTCCCCAGGTTTGCAGTCAATTAGAGCCAAACCCAGTGCAACAATACAGGGAAACACAGACACAGGGAGTTTTCATAGATAGCAGCCAAAGGTCTAACAGTTCACAGCAAAAACAGCAGGAATGTCAACCATCCCAAAGGCAGTGTGCTTCAGTGCAGCACAATACTGCCCCTGAGTGGCAGAAGTCAAGCCTTGAAGCACCTCATATGCAGAAAACCTTGCTCCAAAAAATGCCTGAGCAAAAAAACTTCCCTCAAAATCAGCAAACAGAAAATTGTTTCCAATCCCAGAGGGAACCAGAGCACTTATGTGAAGATAATGACTTGCAGGACATATTGTCAGCAGGATTTGTAACAACACAGCAGCAGCAACAAGAGCAGCAGCTCTGTCTTCAACGCCCACTGTCTCATCCACCACAATTTGAAGGGCAACAACTTAAGTCTCCCAATTATCGACCTCACAGTCAGCCCCCACCAGGTTCACAGCTTCAAACAGACCAGCCTCTTAGGAACAATTCAGCTCAACCCAACAACCAAACCATTCATCCCATTGGCCAACCAACATTAACTTACAATAACACAACAGAAATGCAACAATCACAACCTCAAAAACAGTTCTTTACAAACTCAAACAGAAAGAATCTCAGCCAATTTCAACCGCAGCAATCTATCAACCACTGCCACCAGACCAACCAAGTGGATTTTCCTCAAACTTTTACACAGTCTCAACCGCACTTACCACAAGGTTTGGTAAACCAGCAGGGGACAACACAGATGTATCTCAAGGCTGAACAGCAGATGAAGGCTTCTTGCACTCAGTTCCAAATGGGACCTCGACTACCTCTGGGACCAGTGGGTCCCAATGGAGACTCTCAGAGGCATGCAGCTCTGCGTCTGCACCTATTACAAAAGCAGGAACGTCACAGTTCCCCTCATCCTCTTCAAGGCTCTAGTGATCCCAAACAAGTCCCTAGAGGAGTAAAAATAGAAAACGGGCCTAGATTTGAGCTGCCTTCTTCACGGCAGCAGGAACAGCTGCTGCAAATGAGAGAGGCAGGCATGGGTGGAATTCACATCAAGCAGGAAAATCAACAGTCTCTGTGTGTTCAAAACAAGAAGCAGGGAAGCATCCTGTCGTCTATGGAGCAAAGTCTGAGGCAGTATCAGCTTTCTCCTGTGTTTGAAAAAAAATCGATTGTGATCAACTCATTCAATAAAGTCAAGGTGGAGTCCTCAGGGCCTGTCACAATCCTGTCAACCAACACAGACATAAATGAGGTAGACTCATCGGCAGGGGCATCATCCTCTGTAGCTCAAAGAAAAATGCTTGATTCCACTCCTAAGAAAGAACAACTCCTAAAAAGTTTCATAGACTCTCCCATCAAGCTGTTGGATACCCCCATAAAGAATCTTTTGGATACTCCAATGAAAACACAGTATGAAATTCCATCATGCCACTGTGTTGGTGAGTTTTATATTGTAGGTACTGAAAAATAATTGATTAGTCAGCATGTAAATATGAACGCATTTTGCTTTATTGTATTTAGATCAAATTATTGAAAAGGACGAGGGCCCATATTACACTCACCTGGGCTCAGCACCTAGCGTTGCTGGCATACGGGAAGAGATGGAGAAAAGGTTAGGCATAATTTTGAAATGCTGTTACAGAATTTTACAGTTAATGTGTGCTTTTTATTTTAATGCCTTTCTTCTGTGTTAAAGGTCGGGCCTAACTGGCCGTGCCATCAGGATTGAAAAAGTCATCTACACCGGCAAAGAAGGAAAAAGCACACAAGGCTGTCCCATAGCCAAATGGGTATGAACATTTAATTATTTTTGAACTATAGACAAAATCAGTTGTTTCTGTATATCTATCTTGTATCTTTGTGCACACATTCTTACATTTCATATTATGTGTTTCAGGTGATTCGCCGATCCAGTGTAGAAGAAAAACTATTGGTCTTGGTGCGTGAACGTACAGGTCATAGATGTGACACTGCCTGCATCATAGTGGTAATCTTGGTCTGGGAAGGCATTCAGCCCAGTCTGGCTGACCACCTCTACCTCGAGCTGAGTGAAACTCTAACAAAACACGGAGCCCTCACCCAGAGACGCTGTGCTTTCAATGAAGAGTAAGAAAAAGCAACACTGTATTGCTTTTTACACTGAAGTACAAATGTGTATAAAATATTACTCAGCCAAACTGTGAATGAACATACATGTCATAAATGTGTAAAGGGAAACTTAGGCCAATTATTTTATTGTTCAGGTCTATTTAAAATTAGTTTTTTGCTTTGTTTGTTTTATGACATTAGTTTGTCTATTACCAAACAACTTGGGCAAAAGTCACGTTTTAACTTTATGTGGATTTTCAGGAGGACATGTGCATGCCAGGGATTAAACCCTGAAGCCTGTGGAGCATCTTTCTCTTTTGGCTGCTCCTGGAGCATGTACTACAATGGCTGCAAGTTTGCCCGGAGCAAAATTCCGAGAAGATTTAAGCTACTAGTAGATGATGCCAAAGAGGTATTTTATGCAAATCAAAAATTGTATAATACACGTGCATCAAATCTGCAATATTAGAATGTATGAAGTTAATTTTGTTTTGAATTGTTTGCCGTTACAGGAAGAAAAAATTGAGAGAAATTTTCAAAATTTAGCAACATTACTAGCCCCTTTGTATAAAACTATGGCACCTGAAGCTTATGGAAACCAGGTGAGTCTATTTGGAATTTATGTTCTCCATATTTTAAATATTTGTTGTAGATTAGGCACGGCATATAAAGGACTCAGTTTATGAAAGGCTAATTGAGGTTCAGATTCAATTTAAAGTAAATATGAGTTATAGTTTCATGTACAAAACCAAAACAATGTGAAAAGACAAATATGTACAGGTGTCTCTTTTCTGGAAGTGTAGACTATGAGATTTTGTGCCATTTATGTTTGTCTACCCCAACCCTTTTCTGTTCACAGATAGAATATGAACACAGAGCACCAGATTGTCGTTTGGGACTTACAGAGGGTCGGCCCTTCTCTGGGGTCACTGCTTGTATGGACTTTTGCGCCCATGCTCACAGAGACCTCCACAACATGCAGGGTGGCAGCACTGTGGTGAGCTGAACATTTTAAATTGGCATTTTTCTTATTCTGTCCTTTTCTTCGTAAAAGTAAAGCAAAGCGATTCATATTGCACAGCAACATAATAAACAAAATAGTGTAAAAAAGTATACTTGGTTTTACTGTCAACTTCATCCCTTAAAACAGTATTTACCTCTCTTTCCAGGTTTGTACATTAACAAGGCAGGATAATCGAGAGATTGGAAAGATACCAGAGGATGAGCAGCTTCATGTCTTACCTCTTTATAAGCCTTCTAACACTGATGAATTTGGAAGTGAGGAGGGCCAGCAGGAAAAAATAAAGGCAGGGGCCATCCAAGTCCTTAGCGCCTTCCGACGCCAGGTGCGCATGCTTGCAGAGCCTGCCAAGTCATGCCGACAGAAGAAACTGGATGCAAAAAAGGCAGCTGCCAACAAGAATGCCATGGTGGAAAGTTCTAATGATAAGGCAGAAAAGGCCCTCCAGGCCAAGTTAAAGGCAGGCACTTATGAGAATACTGTTCAGAATGCTCTATTGGCAGGTAGAGTACCTTTCATTAAGATATGTTTTTACAGATTTTATTTGTAATGCCCTACAACAAAACATAAACAAAAATAATTGATTGGTAAAGAATGGTCAGTGACTGGGTTTTGTTTTTTAGGTGATGTGAGAGCAACCCTACAGTCGGGTCATCCATCATACCCTCTTGGAGCCCAGCCACAACAACAACAGCACCAGGGCATATTTCCTCCTTACTCTGCCCCAACAAATGCTGCAGTCGCAAGGTTCTCCAACCATCCTGGGCCTTTTCCAAGCACTTCCAAGCCAGGCAGCATGTTTAACCATCAGCCACCTTCACCAGCTAGCCCTTACCTTTCTACGTTCCATGCACCAAACTCTTACATAAATGGGTCAAATCGTCCATACCCAAATCACCAGTGTAATGGAGGATTGCCCATTGACAACTACCATCCACTCTATGCTTCAAGCCAAAACCACCCGGACATGTATGGACAACAGCGGGCAACACTTTACTCAGAGCAGCAGTATGGTGTACATCGTCTTAATGTCAATTATCCACAAAGGTACAGTGAAGCAGGTTTACAAGTCAATGGTTATAATGCCATAAGACCAACTCAACCCATGACTCATTATGGCCCCTATGGTCCTAACAGAACTCCGTTGATTGACCCCCTCTTAAGAGCACCCTCTGCCCATGCAGGTATTGCTTTAAGCAAAGGTAATCAGTTTGGAGAATACTCAAATCCATATCTGCCTCAGAGCCCACATGTTCTACCCCCAGGCCAAGATCCTTTCCATATGCAAATCAAGACGGAGACAGGTATGCCTGGCCCACAAATATTTTCAGCTCAGCTTAGTACTGAGTGTTCAAACCCTGAAACACAATCAGGTCTCTGTCAACCTAATGGTGGTGTTTTGGGCTCCAATATTAAGCAGGAGCCTGGAATTCCACAAACGCCTACAACTCCACAAAAGCCTGAAATGTGGTCAGACAATGAGCATAATTTCTTGGATCCTGACATTGGTGGTGTTGCTGTGGCACCAAGTCATGGTTCAATCCTCATTGAATGTGCAAAACGGGAGCTCCATGCCACAACGCCCCTTAAAAATCCAGACCGAAACCACCCAACACGCATTTCCTTAGTCTTCTACCAGCATAAAAATCTGAATGAGGCGAAGCATGGGTTGGCAATGTGGGAAGCTAAGATGGCAGATAAGGCTCGAGAGAAAGAGGAAGAGGCAGAAAGGAATGGTGGTGAGGGGACACCCAGCAAGGGCAGCAAAAAGGGGGTGAAGCGTGAACATTCTGACTCATCAGAGACCACTGGGGAGCCTCCGTATAAGCGTTTTATTAAGGCACTAATGGAAGGATCCTCATCATGCACAACTAACACATACGCAATGACAACCCCATATGCATTCACTAAGGTCACAGGGCCTTACAACCAGTTTGTGTAGAAAACACCAGATTACCTTGGCCACAGATGGCAGATACCTATCAACTGCCCTATCTTACATGGAGAAACATGTACCTGTGATGGGACATAAATAAAATTACATCAGGGTTTTCACTTCTTTCACAACCAAGCTTTACTTGTTAAACCTACAAAAAGATGTTTTTGTTTTTTTCAAATTAGCAATTTTTGCAACATACAAAAAAAATCTGTGGTGCTTTCAGTTTGATAGACAAGGATCTATTTTAGCTGGAAACAAAGTTTCACTTTTGTGATTTTATTTTCCTTACAAAATTTTGGAGATTTTGCAAAAACAAAACACTGACTTTGTAAGCAACAACAGTCATGGTGCTAAAGTCTGTGCTTTTTACCATTTGTTTCAGTTCAAATGCCTTTACACTAAAACCACAATACACTCTATAAGTGACACTCATTTAACTTCTGTGAACAGGACACTGACAGCATCATGCCTGTCAAATCATGAGCATCAGAGTTTTTGAAAAGTCAGTGTTTCTTAAAGCACTTTTGGATCAGTAGGAATAATTATTTTGTAATACCTTTAAATAAAAATGGTTATTCATTAATTTATAGCAAGGTTTTGTATTCACAATCCACAAGCTGTTTTAAATACACAATACATTTTTTAACTGTCATTTTGTTGGTGCTTTTATCACTTACAGATGCTGTTATATTGTAAAATTGAGCCATTTGTATGGTGCATTTTTAGACCTTTTGAGACAAAAAAAAGACATTTTTTCATTTCATTTGACCTGGTTGTCAGCAACAGTTTTTAATGTTCATTATACCAGGTTCTCAGAATACCCTGCCTTGTGATTATTACTTGTAGTTATATGTCTGTGGTGCTCAGTAAATGTGCTTTTAATACACTGAGATACACAAAACAGGGTAAGCTCAGTGTCAGGTTCAGAGGGCAGCTGGCTTGTTTTGGGTTATTTTGGTCATTTAATCTAACAGAAATAAAGAGGTGAGATTTGTACAGTAATGCAATTCCCATGACAGATTTAGAGATTTTATGTTATAGTCAACATTGTGATTTGTTTTTGAGTTTCAGTTGATTATTTCAAGGGGTGCTATCCAGCCTACTAGAAATGTACAATAAGAGGCTCTTTAGGTAGTGAGAAGGGTTTTAAATAATGTACATAACAAACATATCATATACCTCAAAACTAGATGGGCAATATAATTTTTTTTTTTGCATATCTTTCAGCATTTGCAAATTTATTTCAAACTATTAACAGCTGAAGCGTCAGCCACCAAAATGCATAAAAGTTCACATATTTACTTTCTGTTTGCAATGAAAGTACTACTTGAACTTTAATATTACTGTAAAATCAGGGACATTTTTAAACTAGTTTAACGTTCATCTTCTAAACCTGTATTCATTGATTTGTCTTTTTTCACATTCAGGGACTCATCTTTGCAACCTGAAGCCCAACAGCATTCTTGTTTCTTATAGTTCATGCAGGAAAATGTGATTTTGTGGGGGGAAAGGTGCTATCTAGTGAATTTCTGTTTAACTTGTAAGTTGAGGATAATCTTTCAAACGTAATTGGAACAAATATGCACTGAGTTACCTAAAGGGAATGATATGATATGAACTCCTGTGAGTCAAGGTAAGGGCAGCGATTACTGTAGCTGTACGTCTTTGTGCCTGTGTATAGACAAATTTATTTATAACTATTAAGCAATTATTTTTTTCTCTTTCTATTCCATTTAACTGAACCAATGTAATTAGTCAATTAGATGTAACAACTCACCATTTTCCCCACACATATTAACTTTCTGAAAGCACTTCAGTTCTTTAAAGGTAAAGAAGTTTGTAACTAAAAATAGCAAAGGGTTTTATTTAAAAATATGTGTTTAAAAAAATATAAATTATGTTACATTGTACATACCAAGAATTTGTATCGCAGGAGTATAACTCATTCTTTGATATTCATGTTAGACTCTTACTGGCCCATGGCTTCTCGTTTGTTGTTTTAGAAAATAAAAACTGGAGTTTTCCATGTTAACAGGGATAATGGCTGAATTATCTGGAAAGATTTTGTAAATATTACACTCTGTCACAGCAATGTTTACAGTTCTAGAAATATGGTAGCTCAGTCATTAGATCTAGTTTTTTTTTTTTTACTTCTGTTGTTTTTTTGTAAAATATGCCTACATAATATGAAAATGTTGAATTTCCTTGTACAGGACCCAGCTACAGTAGCAGGTTGTCATTGAGAAAGCCAAGATGCCAGAAGCCAGATAAAAGCATAGCCATACTTGAAGATGCTTCAGTGTGTTACAGCGTTACTTGAATGACTCTCCCTGGCTTAACTTGTGCATTTCATGCACTCAGCTCAAAGGTTAAGCTCATACACACATGGTCTTTTTGCAGTTAGACACTAAAATTATATATCTAAAAAAATAAGTGCAACTTTTTGCCATTTTCCTTTTTAGGGCTTTTCAAGTTCTCTCAAAGTTCGGTTGGCTAAAAAAAATAGGATTAAGGATGGGTGTTAATACTGTAAGTATTGTAATGTACTGGATGCAGGTTATTTGAAAACTGTTTATTGTATCATTCCTGATGTTGCTGATATGTGGGTGTTTTTTTTTAATAAAACTTATATTTATTTAAAGCAAATTCACTTGTTATTCTCTGTCAATATCTAAGTAATCTATATATTTAAGGTTTTCGTCCCCTAAACAAATGCCACGGGGGCAGTACAAACATCATTTATCTGCAACCTGCACCTGGATCGATCCTTTGCAAGATGGTTGAGAACAAGAAAATAATATAATACTGAAAATATTTAGACAACAACAGACAAAATGGACAGAGCACGTTCAAAATATTTTATTTAACCAAACAGTAAAAAGATGTTTGATACAAATTGTAGCTGCTAAACAGATTTCATGTGCCTTACTGTCTGTGTTATACAAAGTACAACAGGGTTGTTATGGCCAGTAATACATTAATGTACGTATATACAACCTAATGAACACCAAAAAAATAGATTGTCTAAATCATAAACCAATAAAGAATCAAAGTAAAGTTTGAAATGACTCTTTAGTCAGATTTGTAACACTATATTTGTACTGGCTAACACTGTCCATGTTTTGGGTATTTTTTAAATTTCATTATTAAATGTAGATGGCACTTTATACATTGTACACTGTTTAGGAAAAGAAAGTCCACCTACATCCAAAAATATGCAGCACAAACGAAGTATTTTGTCGGACATCAAGATGTAACAGGAAAGCAGGGCTTCACACAAAATGCCACCTGTCCACTGAAATTTAGAAAAGGGTTACAATATGTAAATGCTGAAACTCATTACTACAATTTAATCAATATATCCTTACCATCTGAAGACACGGGCTGTGGACTACCAATCACAGGAGCCTGAAACAATCAAATTATTACTTTGTCAATTCTTTATCGTAAATCAGAGTCGTGTGCTCTTATTAAATCTTTCTCACCGACTGGACAACTCCTCTGGCTTCATCATCATCGCATTTAAAAGGGCTGTCACAGCAGGAGAGGTTTTTGCTGAATGACAAAGAAAAAAGCCAGCCATGTGAAGTCATTTTTTATATTTAAATGTTTATTAAAAACATTCAGTTGGTGTTTTTAGTGTTTTTTTTTACCACTCGATCCCTCCAGAGCTTTTTTGTTTCTGTACAAGTGCCTTCCAATGCTCATGGGTGGAATTAATGATCTCGACCGCAAAATCCTAACAGCAGAGAGCAACTGATTTCATCTTTGGATAAATTCATTTAAATTCCTTTCAGTTTTAGTCAGAACAAACTGCTACAGCTTGGACTGTGGTCAAGTTCTATATATACACACACATTTTTTTAAATTAATCTCAGGGAACTGACCCTGTCTTTGAATTCTCCATTGAACCCAAACTGGTTCTCAGGTTTTCCGTCAGGCACCTTATATTTCCTAAACCAGTCAACGGTGGCCTCTAAATGACCGGGTCTGTTCTTTCGGACGTCCTCTATACCTGAAAGGAAAAAAATGATTAACTGGAGGTAAGAATCTGGGAACATAATTTTTCAAAATAAAATCATCTTTATATTTACACTTGACATATAAACATTTATAAGCAGCAAGAGGACAGTTTAGGGTAAACAATGCAGATTCAAATTACCAAGAAACAGCCACAATGGGGGAAAAAACAAGATTTAAAATGTAAAATAAGTCTAATGAATAAAAACAGAATGATGCTGACTAAAAAAACTTCACTAGCTGTTTATTGCTGTGCAACATTTCATTCCATTAGGTCAGTCTAACATTTACCTTAGTTATTTTATGTGTTTAGAATATGTTCAGAAGTTAAGACTTTTTTTCAGCTCATCTGATATTTTTAATACATTTCCTTTAGTGTCTTACTTTATGGCATTATCCCTGTATTTAATGTTTATGTTAAGCATAGCCATATAACAATTTCTGAAAAGAACTGTCAGCACAGAAATAGTAAATTTCCCTTCAGATTCATGGTGCTATAATTTGCTTTTAACACCTACAGTTCAGGTGTGCAGCATCTGGGTCTTTTGCATTGATAGCGATGACCTTCCAGTCCATTTCTCCCTCATCAATCATTGCCAAGATGCCCAGAACTTTGACTTGGATCACTTGACCTGGAGAGCATACCTGAAGACCAAATAAAATAGTGACAGCTCTAAATGCAATTTGAAAACAAATATTAACTGTTGTAGTTAGAACAACAACGAGTACTAAAATAAATCATAGACTGAATAAGCATTCTGCATTCTCCTACCTGGGTGCCAATGTCACAAACATCAATAGGGTCATTATCGCCACAGCAGTTAGTTTCTTTGTCTTCATGGTTTGGGTCCTCCCAGGTCTTTATCAAGAAAGAGTTCAAAAGCACATGAGAAATTCAACATTCCTGGAGAGACACGCATATTAAAATGCACATAAACATAGGATGGACACTGTACTAAAAACACCTTCTTCCAGCTGCTCCTTTCTGCAGCGGTCGCCTCCACAAGCAAAAGAATTTGGCAATTTTTTTATGACAGATTTCAAAAGCTGGGATTGCGCCTGAAGCCCCTGGTTTACGAGCCCTAAATGCACGAAGTACATTTCCCTTCATTGAAAGGTTGTGATGTGTCCCTTCCTCACCTGTGGGAGCGCTCCATAGTTCCAGATGTAACCTTTATGTGGAAATATGTTGGCAACGTATCTGAGCTTCCCTTTCTTCACATCTTGTTTGATAGGATTCAGTGGTTCCTTCGTTGCAATCTGGTAAGAGAGATTTAGGAATTTAAAGCATTTTTAGCATTTGTGAGTATCTCATTTAAAAGGTTTGGGACTCACACAACAATAGCAAATATATGCATAACATTTATTTTTAGAGTTAGGATGCACCACCTGCTTATTGCTTTACTTTTTTGTTTTGTGCTCATTTAAACAACTGGAGTGTGTTAACACCGGATATTCAGCCAATCTACACTAGTTCAATTCCAATTATTAACCCTAGTTGACAAAAGTTCAAATTCATAAACCACAAGACATATTTTAGGAAGACTTGCAGGAATTTATTATTATTAAATCATTATTGGATGTACAAAGCAAAAAGATCTGTAAAGAGCAAAAGTATGTGTAGAAGACAAATAAATATAAATCCCTAAAACATATAAATATTTATGGGTTCTTTACTTGCCTCCATTTTAGCATTTGACCACCGAGGGACTTCCACCACCATGTTATAAAACACCTGAAAAAATAAAGAAAGATTCACCAAATAGGTCAAAAAAGCTGACAGGAATATTTAGGGAATCAAATGGAGTTTGAACCAGTTGGTACCTCATTTTCACTCTTGGATTTTTTAGCTGGTACATCATCATTCTGTTAGGACAAAAAATAATAATATAAATTGAACATGATGTTTTGGTAAAAACCTTTCAAGACTTACCAGGTCTGACTCTGCTATCAGTGGAATATCATGGAATGGTGAAATGTATTTCCCATCAGAGGTTTCTAAAATGAGAAAACAACCCCATTTCTTTAAAAATAAAACAAAATTCCAGATTGTTTACCACAACTAGTTAGGCTCTATATAATAATCTGCTGTCTGGGGGAAAACACAACTTTTTTCTGATCCATTGCTAATATAGCCATTGTTACATACTGACAACATAGTGGGACTGTTGTTTTATTTTAT
>JAVKLF010000100.1:7744828-7755926 GCA_034783495.1 Millerichthys robustus
GTTTTACTGCTGCGAAACATCAGAGGGAGGTTTTTGAATTATGAGCTGATAACAAGCCAGATTGTCACTCTTCTCTTTAGTGCGGAGAAAGTAACATCAGTGCTTTTTATTTTTTTTTTTATAAATTTTTAATTTGTTTGACCACACAATCGTTTTCTAACTCGCCTGTCGGTTTGAGAAAAGCTTTGGTCCAGAGAAGATGGCTGCATTTCTGGATGGTGTTGACACAGGGCTTTGTCATTGCATGATGGTCTCGGACAAGTGAAATGTGTTTACACACAACGATTTGTGAAAGTCTACTTGAGCATGCAGTGATGTCCATAACAGAACCAAACCTGTTTTAATGCAGCACAACCTGAGGGTCACAAGCATCTAATTTTCACTTTTAGTCTTGTCCTTTGAGCTCAGAAATGCCTCCAGTTTATTGAACTCTTTTGAAGATTAAATGAACATTATTCTGAAATTGTTCCACCGTTTTTAGATGCAGCTTTTTTTTTGCAGAATAGTGAACATCTTGTTTACTTGTGGAAGAACCAGCCTCTCTATGCCATTTTTATTCTTCGTCCTCTTACTGATCATTTGCCTATTAACCAAATTCATTGCAAAATGCTCCTCCAGCTGTTTCTTATTTCAGTCTTCTGCTGCTCCCATTCCAAATTTCAAGATGTGTTGTTGTCATACAACTTTTCCCCCCAAAAAATATGTCTGGTTTCTTAGTTTAAATATTTAGTATGTTTATTCTGTTCCATTGTGAATTGATGAAGTTTGCAAATTCTGTTTTTTATGTACATTTTACACAATCTCACAATGTTTTGCACTTGGGGTACTACAACTTATTGACTTGCATTAAACATATACCCCTTACTACAAAGTCAGTGCTAGAGTCAGAGTATCTGAAGAGATTATTATTGACAGGTTGAATAAAAAGTGACACTTCTTTCACTAATTAGAGGCACTAAGTCCAGCAGCATTTACAAAAGTATTCAAGTATTTGAGAAGATGGTGACTGTCCACAGATGCTCTAACAGTACAGACACAATGCTCTGGCACTAAATACTCAGTTATTATTTATTATTTTCTACTTTTGCTATACCACCTATGCCATGTTTTTTATCTGCCTGTCATAATTCATTTCTTCATTTTCTTCTGTGCAGCTTTCTTCTTGACCATCTGTAAACGCTTCATGGCGTTCAGCTGGGACTCTTGAGAAGTTGGTGCTTTGTCCCCTGGTGCAACTTTTGACCCATTCCCATTGTTCCCGTTCCCCGCCCCGTTATTTCCTCCATTCCCTCCAGTGACTGTCTGTGAGCTACCTGGCGAGCTGGACCCAGAAGCCGGGGAGCCTTTCCCCTGACTGTCCCCGCTCAATGAGCGGTTAAGAGCCTGCTTCCCCAAAGTCAGAGGTGGAGGAGGTTTCAGTGTTACCTGGCTGGAGCCGTTTCCATTGTTCCCAGAAATCTTTGCTCCTCCAATTCCTGACTTGGCTCCAGTGAGCCCCGACAACCCAACAGGTTTTTGAGCAGAGGGAGTTGTCAGTGTCTTGTTGCTCCCGCTTGGGCCTGAAGAAACCAATTTGGACGCAGGAGGAAGAGATGGGTTTGTTTTGGCTCCAAATGCGGCCCAACCAGTGAGGCCGCTGCTGGAGGAGGAGGCGCCGCTGCTGGTGGGGTTTGCTAACGTGGCAGGTGCCTGCAAGAAATCAGAAGGAGCAAGCACAACAAAAAGTGAGAAGACATGGTAATCTGTGTCACTCAGGACTTCACTTTCACCTTCTGATTTAAAACTAATCAAAGGACTCGTGTAAAGGATAATCGTTTACTTGTAGTTAGAAAACATTGATTTGCTGTAGTTTTTCTTTTACCATGTCATGTGTGACAACAAGGATTAAATAAGATTTCTGAAACGTTTTAAACTGGAGGCGATGAATATGGCGCTGGACAGCCAAAAAGTCAGAAACTATAAAACAACTTCATGCTCATTTTTCTCCAACAGTGGTTTTAACAGCAGCTTTATACTGTGACAAACCTGTTTCTTTTGCTTCTATTAATCAGTAGTAAAAATTAAATTGAGGGAGTAATCTATAGCCATATAAAACACAAAGAATGTGTGTGCGTGACTCACTTACCTTCACTTCTGTTCTTTTAAAGGCTTGAAATGTGTTGGTTGTCTCAGTTTTTAGTTTGAGCTCGACCTTTTTCACCAGTGTGTCTTTTACAACCGGGGCTGATGATGCGGATGCCGGGGACGGTTTCTGTGGGGGTTTTTGGGCCTTGTTGACAATCAAATAAATATTAGTTTCACAGAGGAACAACACTATGTCTTGATGACATAACTTTAGATTGATCACCGACAATGAAAATGGATAACGATGAGAACAGTGGAGCACGATTTAGTGTTCTCACCATGCGTTTCATCTGCCTGGTGCAACGGGCACAATACCACACAAGTCGTGGGTCATTTACTTCTTTATCTGTCACTGGGGTTTTGTGACAGTCCTGGTGATACAGATTATGACACTCCTGGCACTCCACCAGCTGGTTTCCCATGGTCACCGTCATTTGTCTGAGGTAATTAAAAAGAAAACCACAAAATTATTACGAACACAGGACAAGAGAGCGGCTTAAACTGGCCACCAAACTCAACTGATGGAATTACATACAAATATTTTGATGGCTCTTATTGGCTAAAACTGAATATTTACCTGCAGACTACACAGGCGAGACCCATTTCCATGGCAAAGTCATCAGCATTAGTCTCATCGTAGTCATTTATATTTGGTAGGAGGTCTTTGCTTGTTTGAACAGTAATTGGAGAAGAGCGATTCTCCTGTTTTTCCAAACGTGGCTTTTTTGGGGGTTCCACCTCACCCGCATCGATCCTGACCTGTTTTTTATTTAAACCAAAGAAGAATAAAGTTTGGACAAATCATACAAAGAAATACATCTAGCCCAATGTTTAAATTCAGTTTTATGCTATGTTTTTATGCAGAGCTTGTAAATTATTTATTTGTTGATAAATAAATACTGGTATTATTGATTTTACAATCAACGTTTATCATTATTTTCTTTGTTTTATAGCTGGTCATCTCATTATATTTCAATCAATTGATTTCACAAGACTTTAAGTTGGTCTTAATCACATGTGAACTCTTTAAAGCCTAAACAAATACTGACACGCCACACATTCCCAAGATTTGTTTTCACACTGAAATATATGAAGTCCAATAATTTGAATTGCTTCCAGCACCTTTTCAGATGGCCTTTTTTCTGCTTCTTTCTTGCTCTTCTCAGAACTGGATTTGCTGCTTCCACTGCTGCTGCCAGAAGATGAGGAACTCTCAGCCTTGGACTTGGAGTCTTGTTTACTTAAACTCAGTTTTGACACAGACCCCTTTGACACCTCCACCTCCTGAGGACAAAACAAGCACAATGTGCAGGCAGTTAGCTGCAAACACAGAACATGTCAATAAAACTCAGTGTACAGGATGTGTAAATGTATATCTTACTTTTTGTAATGAGCGGTAGGAGGAGTCGCTTCCTCTTGCGAGAGACTCGTCAAGCAGAGCTTTGAGTTTTTCAGCTGAATCTTTGCTCTTGGAATGCAAATAACTCAACCCCTTTAGAAAGATGGGATCCAAATCCAAGCTGACCGGTCCAGCCATGGCTTAAACTGAAAATTACATAATAATGACAGCTTTCATACTAAAGCCTTGTATAATGTTATGGAATGGCATTATTCTATGTTTGGAAATTTACATGTTTTTTCTGCTCTGTTTTCACATAGAAGAATCAGCGAGAGAGTCCAAACAGGCATTTTAATAGTCTGATATGTTCAAAACATTTAAAAGTATGAGAGTTCTTTATACAAAACTACCAGAGTTTAAAGTTAGTTACTTCATTTGGCCCTTTTCTGCTATAATAATGCTATAATGCCACACTGTTCCATCCTCGAATAAGACTGCGGAAACATCTCGGCTGATTCCCTAACAAAAACCATTATGTTCTGATATTTTTTTTCAATTAAGTGTTGGTAAGAATCTAATTCTGTGAGATGCCGCAAACAGGAACACGGTACATAATAGCAAAACTGTGTCTAAAGTTCCCTGTCCTCTGAGTACGACAGCTAAATTTCTAACTTATAAACTAAATGCCAGTAACCTTACCTAAGCGAGCTTCTTTTTTGCAGTGTGCCAACTGTGCCAATCTTTGTTCTGTGAACAGCGGAAAACTAAACAACACTTCCGTCCAAGCGGCGTCTTAACTCTTGTGCCACCGCCAAATATGTCCGGAATCTGCATCGGCGGAACGTTGTAGGGAACGTTACTTTATGTTTGTTTAACTAAAATTTTTGCTGGTCGTTGATCTTTGTTTTCTAAATGTGAATACATATTTAACGGATATGTTACTGTTATGGAAACTCTTTTAGACATATTTCAAATATTAAATTCGTATCGGCAGGTGGCTCTGTGCGGAGCTATGCTGGTTTTAAAACAGAAGAAGAAGAAGCACAACTAACCGGTACATGTGTCCAGATTACTCTTGTAAGTATTTAATTTTCATGTTACGTTTTTAAATCACATGTAGTCGTGCTAACGCTATCCGAGGACACCACCACCGTTTAAAAGCTAACACAATTTTATTTATTTATTTCACCTTTCTTGCAGTTTATTTACAATGAACCACGCTGAGGAGCAGCAGCATCCCTCTCTCTACTTGGAAGTTTGTACCCAAAAGGAAGAGCCGCGTCTTCCTTTGCACTCCTCCATAGTTCTCTTCCTTTTGTCTTACTGCGAGTGCAAGTCGTTTACAGTCTTTTTGGTTTTCAACAACAACAAGGCAAGCAACAGCTCAGCCTCGGAGTCACTGAGGGCTCAGCTTCCAGGCTCTGTCAGTGTGACCGACGTTCAGCTGGAGGACGTGCCCCAGCTGGTGAGGAGCTGCAGACTCCCGGCTGCTCTAGATGAAGGTGGACAGCTCTGCAGGGCTGGACTGGCCGTGGTCCTTAGGCACATCATCATGAAAACCACTGAGGCCGATCCGACCAGGAAGGATGTTCTGACGCTGCTGGGTTTCAAGAAAACATGTCTGAAGGCCTGTGCAGAGGTCAGTGTGAGGAGCAAATGTAAAAAATCCACATTATTTACCACTTTATTCATTTACCTGTTTTTTGTCTGAAACATTTTGTGACCAAGAAATCACTTGTATATTGTGCTGGTACTATGACTGTTGTTTTACAATTACTTTAAAGCAAGAAATTATTAATGCTATCATTAGTATTATTAATACTATTATTACTTACTATTAAAATGACCTCACTTCTCTCTGTGTAAATAAACAGTCTAAATCTCACACAGCTGTCTTTGAGCCACAAGCACAACTGCATTATAAGTTCTGCAAAACATCATCTCTATCAGCTTTGTGAATGAAGGGTTTATTTATTCAGATGTTACAAAGTAATAAAAAAGATCCTAGAGCCAGATTTGTGAATCATGTCTTGCAACAGATTTGACTAGAAACCGAATGCGTTACATATCAGACAAATGAATGTCCGGTAGTTGACGTTTTAATAAACAATGTTATAAGTTTCGCAACATTTGTGTATACAACGCAGTAGATCTCCAACTATAACCACAAATAATTCTCGAGAGTTGACAACTCTTCTCTCTGCAAATAAGTTTTTGTGACATTGGTTAATTAGGTAAAAAATGACTTTAAACAGTTTTAGGAGAGTGCTATAGTTTAGTTTTAAACATCTCCTCATTTCCATCAGGTGAGCAGGTGGACCAGATTGTGTGAACTTGGCATCCCCTCCGCTGTTGAGGAACACCTTCAAAATCCCACGAGTCAGCCAAGTCAGCTGCCCCTGTCCATCCTCACCCTCGAGCGGCGGCTGGCGGAGCCCGTCAAAGTCCACAATGACGACAAAATACGCAGACAGAAACTACAAGAGCAGAGGGTGAGAGAAAAGAAGACTCAGTCCAAAGACGAGGGCGCGCTGCAGATCTCTGAGCCCAGTCTTGGACTCTCACATCAGGCGTCTGACAGACTTGAGCTCAGAGCAGCCCTGGTCAAGCTGTCTGTGGATTCAGTTCCAGCTGTAACCACTAGAGAGAACTCCGAGATCAGAAGAGTGAAGACGGTGGATTTGCCTCCACTGGAGCGCGTGTTTGCTGAGGGACTATTCTTCACTCTGACTGATGTGGTGCTGCTGCCGTGCATTCATCAGTATCTGGTAAGAGCTTTCTACCTGATGACATGAAGTGTGATTTATGGCTTGAGTTCTGTTCAAACTAATCCCTCATTGATCAGGACCTCATTCTTCTTATGTCTTACCGCTCAATTTGGATCCATGAATGCACATTCAACGTCCATTTCTTCTCATTATCACTACGTTTGCCTTATTCTTTCGAAGTATCAAGGCACTTTTATTATCGTGATAAATGGTTGAACCTTATATAGCACCTTTTTAACCTTACCTGGGTTCTACAAAATGCTTTACAACCGGATTTTCATTCACCAATTCACACAAACCCATGTTCATACTGCACGTTCTATTATGTTGTACCACAAAAAAAAAGATCAATTTTCATTATCCAAAGCCGTTTTTCACTTACATAATCACTATCAGAGCCTCGTGTCACCATGAAGTACTGCAGTTGCATGTATTTACTGGCTTTCTAATGTCTCTACAATGATGCTGTGAAATAATGCGTGACGTATGGTTTTGACACTCTGCTCAGGGTGAGTCGTCTCCTTTCAGAAGCGTTCAGGCAGAACGTAGAGTCAAAGAGACTCACGACATCAGTCCTGGTACATGTTGGCTCACACAGGTGGTCTGGAGCCACCTGGCAGAAGCTGATAACTGTGTACAGGAAGATTTTTATTCATAAGCATCAGGCTGAAATGCTTTTCATTTGAGAGAACTTTCCTTCCTCCACAAATCAAGAGGGCAGCTTCTTACGTTGACCTTAAAACTGCTAACTAAAGGGGAAAAAAAACGAGGACTTAAAATTAGCAAGCAATGATTATTTATTGGACAAAAGTAATAGAAAGTGGTTTAAATGTGTGCAGGGTGGGTCAGAGTTAATGAATCTTATGGATAATATGCACAGAAGACTATATTCACACTTCAAAATAATATTTATGTAGATCATTTTCTTAAAAGATGCTTGATTTTCATTACGATGTGAAGAAATTGGAGATGATGTCATCTGTCTGCTTCTAGTTTAGGTCAAAAGGTTTTTAATTTAGGTTTTTATTTAGGTCACAGCTCATTGCAAAGTTTACAGCAATTCATCTGTTCTTTCTTTAAATGTAGTTTTGTGATGCTGGATGTGAGCTTTGGATCTTTGACCCACTTGGAAAGCCCAAACTGTAACAACTTAGATGTCTGACACTGAAAGACAAGTTTTTCTTTGAAGTTCCTTTTTCGTCTTCTGTTTTTTTTTTGTTCTTTTGTCTCTAAACAAACTGATGAACTGCATCATCTTAAACCCTCTGGGTATATTTGTCTATAGAACATTTGTTCAGACCGGGGCTTTCTCAATGAAAGTAAAAAAAAAAAAAACAAGCCTTTGTTCGTTTAACAATAAGATATTTTTGACGTACTCATGGAATGCTACAATTTCTCTAGTAAAAAAAAAACCCAAAACAATTATGGGTCTAGCATTCCTTGAAGAAAAACAATGCTCTCTCACTTTTATTTTATATTTTTGCCAGAGTTTTACAACTGAATCATCTTTTGATGAGAAGGGACAGAGTTATAATTGTTTTAAGTCAAACCTTGTAAAACAACATTATGCAAAATCTCATGTGACATTGCAAGGTGTGTTAGCACTCAGAGTATTCGTTAGGGATGACTCTCAGCTGCTACTACGTAAGATTTTGTAAAGTTATGACAGTTTTTCTGTTGACTGTAGTTAATTTACTGTGATAACTGGCTTGAATTGAATTGACACCAAAAGCTAATCAGTAACTTGAAGCTGTGCATCCAGTGATTACTTTCTGACAGTTTCCAATGGTTCATACAATATTTTGCTAATTAACAAATGTGGTCGACACCAACAGTTCATGGCAAAGTTTATCCGCCATAAAACAGTTGCCTAAGCTTCATGCAGGTTTGCTCACGTGACGACGCCTGAAGAAGGGAGGAAAACATATGAAGTCATGGCAAACAAGTTTTTGTTGTTGTTGTTGTTTTTACAATATTTATTTATTTGTTTTATTCACCAAACAGTAATCACTAAATGTTAAACTGAAACACTTTCTACATATTCTGACCCCGTTTCACAGCATTAACAGAAACTGATCCATATTTTCTGTTACGTAGGACAGCTTATGAAACTTTTACATTGTGATTATGAACTGTCGGAGCAGTAATTTAACAATTCTTATGACCCACATTAAACCACACACAAACCACACAGACCCACACATTAAAACCTTTCTGATGCTCTCACCCTCAGGAAATGGTAATCTTTAACAGTTCTTGTTATTGAGTGAAATTATCATCCATTGCTTATTTTAAATAATCAATAATTTAAGAACTAGGGAAATGTCTGATTAAAATCATTGTAATCATTATGTAATTAGGTCATTGTTACATTTTGTGTTTGCAATTTTGATTTTCCTGCAAAAAACATACCTTGTTTTTGTTTTTTAACAACTTTATTTACTTAACATTTAATTTACTATTTTTTTTCTACATTCTGTCAATGTATGAGGTTTCTTGGTACCAGTATTTCTGCCCAGAACTGGACTGGTATTGATCCTGAAGGCTGTACAGTCAGGCGGTGAAGTGAGTCTCAACCTGCGTTTCACTTCTCGACTGATTCTGCTCATTGTGGGAATGAAGTGAAGTTCTCACAATGAGGCTTTTAGCAGTCAGCTGCACTTCACTGGTTTCCAGTTTCACACTTAACTTAGCATGTCTCCTTTTAATGACCGTCTCTGTCCACGACACATGCAGCCCCAGTGGCTCCTTCTCATGCCGTCTACATCCTGGTTTTTTTTACCCTTCTCCTATTTGCTCTTCCACACACAGTCCATAGCTCAGACACTGCCCTTCTGATCGTGTCTCTGTGTTTCCATCCTCCCCAGTTGACAGCTCTGTTTTGTGTTTAAAATGTTTTTTTTTGTCATCCACTTGTGTGTTTTCTTTTCCCCAGCTGTTTTTTTTTTGGAGGTTGACCTCTTGCTTCTCTCGACATGAAAAAAATGAGCTGATCAGCTTAACTATTATAGTGTGCTCGGGTCAAATTTGATCCGTTTCTGAGGCTAAGGTATGCAAAAAGTACCACTTGCCTATTGTTTATAGGAACAAGACTTCATGGATTCCTCAGAAACAGCTATTTTTAACACAACAAAATAATTATTTTTTACCATTTAGTAAATTCTGATGGAGTTTGTGGTGTCATAGGTGAAATATGACCCAGGAGGATGTATATTGGCTTTTGCGTGTATCATGAAACTGTTCTTTTTTCATTTCTCTGTTTTTCAGTGTTCCCTCCAAGTTCACGCTGCCAGCACTCTGCATCAGCTTCCCCATCTGCTGCGATGGTACAGCCATGTTCAGGAGGTACCCAGGGTTCCTCAGGCCGCCAAGGATTGTGGGATTTTTTTATTCAATCCCCAATTTCCCACATCCAGCCTCCCGGGTTCATTAGGACAGGACTGCACAGCTAGCCTGCTGGAACAGGAGGAAGACCGGGAGATGACCCCTGGACTTCCTTTTGTCGGTGGGCCCAGACCAACAATGACTAAACTTAAAGTAAATAATTACTTACTTTAACTTATTCCTCTTCAAATTTTGCTTTAGTGTTTAACAAATGTTTTTGCCTTTAGTTCAGTTCAGTTCAATTCATACCTGCAGGTAGATTTGAGTGAAGGGAGTTGGCTTCCTTCCAAAAACAAGACATGTGACATGAACATACAACAGATGCGACATAATTAAAATAACACCGGGTGCTCAATGAAAAGGAAAATAAATACCATTCCCCAGCTTAAGAACAATATCACAGTCAAAAGGTAAAATAATCAAAAAAAATGAGACAAGACAAAACCAAGCAAAACCAGATAAAATCCATTAAGACAAAAAAAAATAATGTATAAGAAGATAAAAATGGGATAAGGCAAAGTAAAAGGCTAAAACAATTGACATTATACTAAATTGAATTAAAAAAACTGATGGCAACAGGGACAAAGCTGGTTTTAGAATGCTTAGTTTTACCTTGACATTTATACTTACTTTGCTTTTAAAGAGCAGACCTCCAGTTCTGTCACACAACTTCAGAAATAAATCTGCCAGAATACCCTTGAGAATCCAACTTTATTTTGTGGGTTTTTTTTTGTAGTTCTAATAGTTTTAGTGAAGTAAAAAATAACCAAAAAAAAAGACCTTTCATGGAAATGTTTGTTTTAAAAAACAATGGATACCATTGATTTGCAATATTGCAAATAATTCGCATTTGATTTTTTCCTATTTAAGGTTAAATAAAATGTGAATTAATTCTTACATGAAGCAGAATTTTTTGTTAGAGTTGTTTATAGTTTAAAGAGATAGATCAATGTCACACTTTTCCACTTCATTTCCATCTAGGATCATTGGCGAAGCACGTCCAGCCACATGCATAGATTTCTCAACTCTGTATTAACCCCAGATATCACCTCAGCCAAAGATCAAGTAACTTTTGGAGCAGGAGATAAGCAGGACGAATAGTTCAGAGAGAGATTGTCTCCTCAGCCCTGACTAACTCCTCGCCACTGAGCCTTTAGTCTGTTTTCTGGTCCTCTTCCTCCTCTCTCAGTGCAAAAATATCTTTGCCATTTCCGGCTGGCTCCATGTCTGATGTTAAGTGGCTGTAAAAGAGTGGGTGGTTGGAGAGTTTGGATGATACGGAGTTAGCTGGGTGGTCACAGGATGGGATGGGGCTCAGATTTTGCCATATTGTTGGATGAAATTTCAGCCAGACCCAGATGTGCACAACTGACAGTTTTTGTGTCAGGTTTGAAATCAGACATTAGCAGGTGCACACACACACACACACACACACACACACACACACACACACACACACACACACACACACACACACACACAC
>JAVKLF010000100.1:7756610-7766691 GCA_034783495.1 Millerichthys robustus
ACACACACACACACACACACACACACACACACACACACACACACACACACACACACACACACACACACACGCACAATGGCCACCATTCTTTGTCTCCTCAGAGGGATTATAATGATCGCTACATGTCGCCAATATTATGTCTGCAGTGCAGCTGTTGTATAGGATCAAGCTATGTGTGTGTGTGAGTGTTCACATATCCCATCCTCCGTGGCCATGTGTGTGCAGGAAATACACAGAGGAAGAGAGACGTGTGACATGATAAGAATCGATCTTTTATTGTTGCTGACCACAGGCACTGGGCGCCATCATCCTGTTACCCTCAGGATAAATGGCTCATAAACTTTCTCACTTTCTGATTTTCTCACATGAGTTAACACATGACAATGCATGTCAGTCAAACTGCCTGTGCAATGAGCTGTGCAGTCGCCACCTGCGATCCAAATGCAAACCAAGATGGCTCCAGCACCAGAATGAATATTACTGACTGTAACGTCGCAAAACATCCGACAGCAGGCAACAGCTTTAAAAATCGAAGAATATGAAATATCCAGGAAGGAGTTTTTTCATAAATAAATGGGATTAGTTGGGAAAATATAGTGAAGGAAATGGGAGAATTTTATTTCAAGTACCGGTAATTGGTCTCAAAGGAAAGCTGTTGTTTCAGAAATGGGGATTAAAGGCACAGTCTGTGTGGTATAAACTTGTTCTTTCAAAACTGTGTGTCTGCTTCTTGTTTTGACCAAAGACTTGATTAGGCAACTGTTCCTTTTCCTTGTCATTGTGAAAGTTGTCTTGTATGAAATTGGTCCAAGATGGAGAAAAAGGGTTTGGAAACACTGTTTTACTGTAAACATCCAAACTAATCACATTAGTTTCTTTAACTCACATTATTAAATTATGTTCTTGGTCATGTAAAGTCATTATATTTGACATAGTTCCGTATTTTGTGTGGTTATTTTATTACAGCCATTTGGACCAGCACGGAAAAATAACTTTAATGGTGACATGTCTCACTCTGTGTGTGTGTGTTCTCCCCCTCAGGAAAATGGCATCAAGGCCTTCTTCACTCCTCATCCTTGCCCTGCCTGGACCCTCCCTTGGGACAGTTTACCAGAAGCAATCAACCCCACTGAAGGTAATGTCAGATCTTACCTTGTGGCTCTTTTTATCTTCTAATGGTTAACCTTTCCTTTGCTGCTCTTTCCCCACACCCCTCCTGTTAGTGCTCTGTTGGCCTGTCTCTTTATTTCATTTTAAAACACTAATAAGTATTTTTTTTCTTTCATATTTATCCAAATTCCCTCCTCACATAGCTAGAATTCCCCGATGTAGTTATCTGCACAACCTCCCTGCTCTCTAAACCCTGTCTGTCTTTCACAATTTACTCTGTGAGTTTGAAACATTCAGAGTGAAACTGTTCAAGGAGAGCGGGACCAGCAGATACTCTAACAGTATATCTGCATGAATTCTTACCCTATTTTTCTGTTTTGGTGAGTTCATTTTTTTCTTTTTCTGACAACAGAAGCACTCTGAAGGTGCATACAAAGTGGATGTGCTGCATTAAGCTTGTGCCCATTCTTTTGTGCTATACTGATTGAGAATTATTGCTAATAGGCAGATAAAGGAAATGAGATTGTTGCCCCAAATGTCACCAGCAGAGCAGAAGGAATAAATCTGTTTCTCTTGCATGCATTATTATTAGTTTTTAAATATTAATAGGATGGGTGGGGGTGGGTTACAGCTAAATAGTGCATGTAACCACTGTTTGGCATACATTTTAAAGAGCAGGCAGTTCAGTAATTCTGATTTTTGATCACAAGTCCTCCTGCGTTCTTTTCCACTTTGAGATGATAGAATCAGTTTTTCCAGTTGCGCTCATATTTCTTTTACTTTTGGAGTCATCAGCTGACACAAAAACACACAGCTTGCAGTTAATTTTGAAACTTTGCACCAGATGACTGTAGATTCACACAATTTGTTTAATTGGAAATCATAAGTCCTCCTCATTAATTTCAATAATTACAGGCTTTCTAATGTGCAACAGTGCTTAGAGGGGTATTCAGCATTCATTTGCTGCATTGAAATTCTCCTGAGTGCTTTGTGTTTTCTGTCTAACTAAAGAGATTTCTTTTCATAGGGCCAAATAACAAAATCAGGCTGCTACAACATTAAAGGACATTTAATGTTTTTAATATTGGCCCTAAATTATAATTATTTAACGCAAATCCACTTTATTTAAATGTTTTCTTTCTTTTTGTTTTAAAATGTTTTCCTCCTTTTCCCCCTTGAATTATGCAATTAAAATGCATTTTAATAACTTATTTTCTTAATTTATCAGTGAATATTGGAAAAAAATGGGAAGTTTATTTTAGGGTTATAAATGTACAATAACTTCAACTATTGTGATTTATTGAGCATTTTGAATTGTTATTCAGTGTTTTAGCTTCCTAATTGGCCTTTTTGAATTTGGCATGCATTTTATTTATTTGCTCAGATCTTTAGCCAGTTAGTGAAACAACCAGTTGAATCTTTTTTTTACTCGCAAACGTTTTATATGCCTACATAACTAAATAATTAACTCTCATGGTCTTTAAACACAAGTACCTTTAACTAGAGTGGCTTTATTCTGAAAGCAATTTTAGCTGCGGCACTTTTGTCAACACTGAAAGGTAAACTGAACACTTCTGTACCTTTAGAGTGGCAGGTAAGTAACTGCTGTGTATTTAAAGAGGAATACAGCAAAAAGGACCTTTTCCCCCTGAATCCTTTAGCGTGGGCTTTCCCCTCTTTTCACTCTAGTTTATCCAAATAAATTCATAGAAGCCACTACCTGTCTAGTTTTATGGGGAAATTAAAGGATTTACCCTTATTTGGGCATTTCCATATCTTGTTTTCCTGGTTAAATAATACTGTTTAGTTTATGAATGTGTGGGTAGTTTGACATTTCCATTTGTCCTAATGCATGAAATTGCTTTTTATAAACATGGCAGGATCCACCTAAATGGAAAAATGGAGGATTTGTGTTGATTCTAATAACTTTTTCTTTTGCGTATCTGAGGGTTCGTGGATAAATGTTGATTGAAAGGTTGACTGCTATTTAGAAAGTTGAAGTACCGATGACCTTTGTGACTTATGTGAAAAGTACAGGATTCTGGTGAAATAAATATGGTTTGTCTGTCATGTTGTGACATGTACAAGATCACACACCATCATTTTAAAGCCATCATCTCAACACAAAACCAGTACTCATTTGTTTACAAGTTAGTTTACCGTTTACACTTTAATATAAAAGTTTAGGTAATTAAATATAAACCCACTAATCATTTCTATGTGGTTGATCATTAAATAGTATAAAAAAATTAATAGTTGTTATTTGTGGTTATACTGTAAGTTGGATGATTTTATGTATTCTTTTTTCCTTTTTTTCCTAATCATCAGACATCAAGTTAATGAAACGCCACCTATAATGTAGCTCATGTTACCTAAACAACCAGCTTAAGTTGAAAGCATTTATTATTTTGGAAAGTTATTCTAAGTAACCTAATGCTAATCAAATCACTTATAATACCAATAAAATGTATTCACTCCCTTGGATGTTTTATGCTTTTATTGCTGTCATAAATCAGTTGTCAGGTAAGTTCATTATTTATGAAACTTTCTAACCTTTTAACTCCTTTTCGGCATTCTGGAGTGAGTTTTTGCCACCCTCTCATAAAACTCAAACTGATGAAGAACCAGGTCCACAGTTGTAGCTCAGTCTCTCCCATCTCACCTGCTGAAGCTTGTACGCTTCAGAGTGCTCACAGGTGTCTTGGTGGTATCTCTCACTGTTCTCCCTCTTACACGGTCACTCCGTTTGTGAGGATGCCCTTCTTCTTGGTGAATTTACACACATGCCGTATTCCTTCCATTTCTTAATGATGGATTTAACAGTATGCCTGGGTATGTTTAGGGTCTTGGAAATCTATTTTATATTCATCCAAACTTGTACTTTTCAATAATTTGTTCTCTGAATTTAATTAGGACAGTCACTTAAGGAGGTGAATAATTATGCAATCACTGATTTTCTTTTACATGACATATTTTTATGTAATTGGTAATACTCTGTAGAAATGTGAATTCACTTTGACATTGAAGGTTTTTAATTTTTTCACAATTTATTTTTTTAAAAGAAAGATAATTTAATTGACCATGAATAACTTGTGAGGGTTTGAGGTGTGTTTAGCTGAAATTGCTGTGGAGTTGAAATGAGCTGGTAGAATGTTTGCTGTTATAAAACATTTCAGACTTTAATTTTTCAGTTTTTTTTCTGTCACTCTTGAAGAGAAAGTAGCAAACAGATGCAGAAACATAATAGTAAGAAATCCTAACAAAACATGCTGAAAGATGAACATTAAAAAGAAAAAACTCAGAACCTAAACCCTGTTATTCCAGCATTTGAAATCCAATATGTTTTAGGAGAGGCAGACAATGAAGAATTCATCACCAAATTGATTCCATAAAATCACTCTCAGAATTTCTTTTCACGCATCTATGTGCTTGTCTTTAGGGAAGATAATCACAGTCAGGTTTTGCTTTTGATGCTGGTTTATTTTTATTTATTTGTTACAAATTCTCTCAAACAAACAAATTTCTGTATGGTCAGTGCTTGTCCTGCAGGGTGCAGGAGGGTGTTCCACAAAATTTAATGATGAGCTGTCTGAAAACAGCAATAAAGACAGAACGGCCTGTAAATGAAGCAGCCGGCTTTTTTGTTATTATAGCACATCAAAAAACAAAAAGCAGTGAGAGAGATGATGAGGATGTGGCTTTGAATGGAGCATTGACAAGAGGGGGAGGAGGGGTGGAGCTTAGAGGAGCTGCTGCTTGCAAATCTTGCTAGCTCTCCAAAATCACCAACCCTAGCTTTAAGAGTAAGAAATCTTTCTGTAATTAGTTGTGCCTGAGGTGAAAGGTGGCATTGAAGCACAGTCAAACTTTAAAAAGTCCAAAAAATGAACAACCACAATGATTCTAAAAAAAACACACAGAAATACATTTTATTTTATCCCGCTGAGCACAAAAAATGAGAACATGTCACTGTGCTGAAAGAAGCATTTATTTATTTTGACCCCCACCATGTCCTTATAGCCAAGTCCTTTATCAGGATCGAATTAAGTTGCCATGGTGACGGTGATCAGGTAATCTGCTTGCCTCCATTATTGCTCTCTGTTCATTACGTGCAGCCGCTTTCTATGTGAGTAATCACATAGTCCAATTTTTGAAAAGGAAATGATTTTGTTATCCTTTTAAAAAGCTTATTTTTAATTTATGTTCTTGCAGATCAGTAAACTTTAACTAAGCACATTTAGCTGCTTCTCTTGTGATGTTATTGAGGCTAAACTTCTTGATTTAGTTCATCAGGTAAAACTTCTCGGCTTTTCGGGGTGCGAGGGTAAATCTTTGCAATAAAGTTTATTGATTAGTAGAACATCAATGCAATGTTAAGTAGTTTCACGGCATCCTGAGGCAGCTCTAAGCACAGTTTTTTTTTCCAGACATTGTTTAATAGCTGAGGTAGAATGGACTTGGCTGACCTCCTCTTTATAATTTAAATCCCAGTGGAAATTTAAGCTTTCATCAGATGCTTCGGGGAGGGGTCACATGTCTCTGTGGTTTGCTGCGCGTTATCGGGAGATTTAATCTAAGGCCGCTTAATCAAAGATCCATCAGGTTTATTTTGAAAATGCCCACCGTATAGGTTTGGATTTCTGTTCTTATGTAAAAATAAAACAAGACTGATTTGAAATTTATAATATGTTTTTACACAATGTACATTTTTACTTTAAAAAGTTTTGCTGCCTTTAATGTCTGTAATTTTCCCTCAGGCATATCATCTTGCTGTTTCTGAACTCGGGAGAAAATAATCAGCTTGACTGGATTCAGGTCCAGATTTATGAGTCTAACTTAAGTGTTTTTACTTTTACATCCCCAACTGAGTGGATGGCCCGAGGACACAGTATAAAATTATCTCAACTGAACTTACTCACATTTTTTTGATTGTTCACTTTAAATATTATAATATGCTAATGATTTCATCTTCCAAACTGCACTTCCCATGATATATTTTGCATTTCCTTTAAAGTGATGTCTAAAATTATCATTCACTTAGTGTTTTATCTGCATATAAAGTTGTGAGAAAAAGAAAGTCTAACCTCTTTCATGTCTTGGCTTTTATGTAGGAGGACATACTAGAATTGATCTGGTCTTTGCAAGGTTCCTAAATTATTTAAATCTAGCCTCAAAACACATTATATTCATTGATTATCTATATCCACTTCTTCCTTTCAGGGTCATGGGGGTCACTAGTGTCCATATCCAGCAGTCACAGGGTGAGGGGTGGGGAACACCCTGGGCAGGTTGCAAGTCCATCACAGGGACACCTAGAAAGAAGTGTGACAAACAACAATTCACCTAGGGACAATTTAGAGTTACCAATTCGCCTAATGCATATTTTTTATCTGTGGGAGGAAACCAGAGTATGCGGGGAAGAAAAAACATGCATTCACGGAAAGAACATGCAAACTCTACCCAGAAAGGTACCCGGCGGGATTCAATCTGGCAAACTTCTTGCTGGGAGGCAACAGCTCTACCAACTGAGTCATCGTGCCACCCCACATATGTCTTTTAATTTTTCATTGAACAAAACATGAGTCCACTTTGATAGGACCACTTTTAGCAACAATTAATATTTTTTTAAGGTGTAATTTAATGACTTGTGCTTTTTGGATAAGCAAAACAAGTGCAACTAACAAGCTATTAAAAAAAAACAATTTTTTTGAAAATTTAAAAATTAAATAAGACAAATACAAACAAAATATATAGTCTATATATGTAGTTTTTTTTCACCCTACAAAGACAGCATTTTAGAGAACAACAAAATAATATTTTTTAAAACAGTTTTCAGCGTAACCCCCAATTTACACCGCATCTGTCTCCGATCCGTCTCCGATCCGGTCCACTCCGCTTGCGAACTTCTCCGCCCTCCTAATTTACATTACGTTTGTCTCCACTCTGCTACGGTCCGGTATGAAGCCAGGCGGGTGCTCCAAAGAGCACGCGCAGAAACTGTGAGTCGTTTAAAATCGTGTAGTTTTTTTACTTCTGTAAATAATTTTTCCTCATCCATTGTTCCTCACTGTGTTTAGGAAGCTGCGATTTTTGCCTGGGCGAGAGGACGTGACAAATTAAACCATCACCTGTAGACAATTAGTAGTTTCAAGAATAAAATGTTTGTGACTGGCAGAGAAATGGTAAAAGATAGGTGGATATTTAGAAATGCATATTAGGGTTTCGTAACAACCATATATTAAGATGGCAGCGATGAAACATATTAACTCGTGTTTTAATAATGTAGTGAGGTCTTGAAGTAATTTGACTCTGTTTTTAGTAAATTATTTTGAAAATCCAATTCCCTGTTGGAGCGACGTGATTTCTGAATATTTACTGTGTCTTTGCTCTGCCGTCTGTCAGAAATAGAATCGAGTCGAAGTTTGCCAGACGTGTCGTCCGCTCGCCACAGCCGTGCAAACACAGTGTAAATACTTCCATTGATTATAATGGGTGCGTATTTACTGCGGAGGCCAGATCCGAGTGGACCGGAGCGGAGACAAATGCTGTGTAAATTGGGGATAAAATTATCTTAAAATGCTACCCCTGCTTTTTCATGTAAACAGTCAAAACACAACTTTTTGAAAGCAATGTCATAGCCCAGCCTCTAGCCTCACCTAAAACACAAAGCCTTATCATCTTGTTGTGTTTACATTTCTCTCCCATTAGCGAGCTGAATTTGCAATCTCCATGCCGTGTGAAAGGAGACATCTCAATATTTGTTTTTGTTTTTACAAAGATATTTTAGAAATGACAAATAAAAAAAAAAATGGTGTTGGGGTGTGGGGCATTTAATTTTTGAACAAAGTTTAAATTTTATTTAATCATATTTTTCTCCATTTACAGTAGATTGTATGTAGTGCTGTCAGTCTATGATTGCCAACAAAAGACTAAAATTGAACACAGATACATCTAGTTTTTATTTCTTTTTGAGTCTTGATGAGGATTTTGGTACAGTGTGTTGGCATTTGTTTTTTTTTTTATTCCCCTGGTCTTTTAACTCCAAACAGCAGGCTGCAACTTCCAAATCATTTCTTTCTTTTTCTATTAATTGAAGTCATTACAGCTTTTAGATTGGGGAAGCAAAATACACAGTAAACAAGGGACCCAGCGCGACAGGCCGTCAGCTTTGTTGCTACCAATTAGAGGGATAATTGGCACTTTATTAGTACAATCCAAGTTCAAACACATCTAGATTCCCTCAGGGATTACAGCAGAGTTTCACCAGTTGCTGTGATATTTGACTTGTGCCCATTTAAATTCAGAGCCTCTAGCCATCTTCGTAATAAGCTCCCAGTAAATGCCATGTCATGAATATTCATTTGTCTCTATAGTTTTGTTTTGTTCAGTAATCTCTGCTGAGGCATGGCGGTGTGGGTGTGAAGCAGGAAGACGGTTTAACAATTCTTTGGCCAGCCTTAAGTGACCTTTTAAAGACATTTCACAACAGTGTTAATTAATAACAAATTAGTTTTTGTTGTTTTGAGCAGCATGAAATACTAATTCTTTTTTTAAGTGTTGATACACAAAAACCGTCAGAAATTGCCAATTAGCTAAAAATTTAGATATGCCATGTAGTAAAAGTCCAGACTATAAGTTAAGTTTTAATGCATACCAAGAATCATAGTTCAAATATTCTTAACAGTAAAAATAGTGATTTTAAAAAGTCATCTTCACAATAGGGGTGTAAATCACCAACTTTATCACAACACGAAGGTATACCGATTTGTTTGGATGGCCATTCTATGTTTCTTGATATCACATAGTCTGCCATGATAAAATGATTGGCACAATTATTGTGTTAGATGGGCATATGATATTGATACACATCAGGCAAATGATGACGATATGGATTGTTTTCTTTTTTTCTTTTATGTAGTTGAATCATTTAATCAATGTTGATCGATGTATTACACCTTAGTACACCCCTACTTCACAGTTAGTCCTACGTTTGCCCTATTGCATTGATGCAGTTGCTTTATTCATGTCTAAGCTACAGTGCATATAACAGTGCACAGATAACTTATAGAGCCTCCTAATCTATTTATATTTTGTACCTGTTTGATTATATATCTAGGCCTTCCATTGTGTGCTCATTCACCTCTTTATACAATCATGACACCATGATTACAAAAACCATTAATAATAGACAGAAACTCAGAATAATGTGGAGCTGCACCACAGACGGGTATCTCATGTAGAAAGAGAATGAAAGTCATTACTGAAGCAAGAAACACAATTCAACAAGTTTTCTTTAACTGCAGTCACAGTTTTTCTGCATACATATTTACCAAAAGCATCAATATGGCCATATGAAAGACGTACTGAACTTGAAGTTGACATCAGTTATGGTTTAAGAGTAGCAACAAAGAAAAGATCCAGCACCTTGCCTGATTTGTCATGTTCCTTATAGCAAGTATCACAGCTTTGAAATTCCTTTTTAAGTTGTCATTTCTGGGTCTTTTGATTCATCTTTGAGTTCATTTTTCTTCCAAAGGTCTTCCAGTTTTGTGAAACTGTTAGATCATCTGTCATATACTGCTCATGTAGGGTCTCTTCAGATTTATGAAAATCTTTCGGGTCAGTGAACTTGAAGAGCCAGAGCAAAACATTTCAGTTTGTATATTTCAGGGGTTTGCAGAGTTTGAGGTGTGTGCAAGATATTTACCCTTAACAGAGGTCCAATCATTTTGAAATGTATTCTTTTTTTATCAGACTTTATTAACCCTTACCATTACATAGGACTTTTTAAAGATTTGTTTAATTGTATTTTGTTTCTAATTAATTCCACAATGTAAAATTATATGGACTTTTAAGTGTAGATGAAGCTCAATAAAATAGTATTATTTTGTTCAAGTTTTCTACAGTTGTTTTGTTTGTTTTTATGGTTGAAGTTATTTCTTGTTCTAGCCTTTTTTATTTTTACAAACTA
>JAVKLF010000100.1:7782745-7794661 GCA_034783495.1 Millerichthys robustus
CTGATTAACCCAAGGAGAAATTCAGAGCTCGAAAACTCATCTGCGCTTAAAGATGAGATGTGGACTCGCCTCCGTCTCCTCTCACCTCCGTCTGTGTGTGCTCTAATGAAAGATTGAGATGGAAAGCTGGGAGAAATAACGTTTAAACCATCACATCAGGTAGAAAAGAAGACTTTTCATGCTTGTACGGAGAAGCTGATTATTTCTCGTGAAGAAGCGGTGTGAACAGGGTGAGCATCCGGTAATAAATTCAGCAGCAATAAATATTTTATGATTCTGCCAAGGAGGTCAGTTTGCCTGATTAGGTGCCGTGGTTCAGATCCCCAACGCTGAAAATTACACACTGCTCCTTTTCCACTATGTTGACAAACTGTTACTGCTGAACATCTCTTTCCTGCTGCTGACTCTGGTTCTTTTCAAAATAATCATATTCTGTCACCAATGTGTCGGCTGCAGAAAAAAAGAAAGTGTTAAGCGGTAGCTGGAGAGTCCTCACAGAGAGGATATAAATAGGAAATGCAGGCTTTTTTAGCAATGGCCTCATCTGAATTCAGTCAGCAGAGTCAATCTGTCCTGAAGTGAATGGCCACAAACGCAGCTCCTTCCAACGATTGCATTTTTTTTTCTTTATTTTCCAAAAAGCAGACGTCTGACTTCCTGTTTATGCTTGTGGCTCTGCACTAGTATTCAGCGAAAATGCAGTTAGTTCTGCTTAAAGCCCGCATGAGTGCGAGAATATTCTGAAGTTCTGAAAAAGGTTAACTTAACTTAAACACAAAGGGCTGGGGGGTGATGGGAGTGGATTTTTAAAATTATTTTGGGAATTGTTAGCTGAGTATTTGCCTGAATATAAAATTTTTTTTTTACAATTACTTTCCTCAAAGAGTCTTTGTGCAACTTCATCAGTTATACAATGAGCTGAATACATTTTGTGGAGTAAACTGCAGACAACAAACACCTCCATGCTGTTGGACATCCCTTCATGATCTTTAAATTTTGCTTGTTTTTTATGTTTAATTTACATCCTTGTCAATAAATCGTATTTTATTTGATTTGTATGTTTTTTTGGAAACACCTTAAAATCATTGGTGCTGACAGTTATTGTACATATTTTTAAACACATTTAAAGTTACAGTTTTGTGAGAGATCTTTAACTGCCGTGTTTCAGATTTTTTTTAACTGCTGTAAGTGATGCTTTCATTAAATCCATGCATTCATACTGGGATTGACACAGGCTGCGGAAAGTTTATGAAGAATTCAATTTCATTAAAGTGTATGATGACCCAAATCCCCAAAAATAGAGTGCTAACAGACTGACAACTTGGTTTAGATTTTGGAAAACAAATGTGACTGGTAATATATCTGACTCTTCATATATAACTAGTTGCGTTCAAAATCTTTAGTCACTGCTGGAAAAAGATGCCAGCGAAGAACTAAAGTGAAGGTGTTGAAAAATCCCAATGCATAGCATATTTTTTGTTTTTTTTCCACTTCCTGTTATATAAATCCTACAATCTATTTGAAATTGAGTTAGTACAAAAAGCAAAATAAAAATGTGATGGTATAAAACAAAATAAATTGTAAAAGAATAAGTCATTGAAAAAATAATCAGAAACAAAAAACTTTTTGTAGCCTATATAAATATGAATGATATTTCAATATTTAAAATAAAAAAGTGGAAATAAATGAAATTGACTTTTTTATTGGATTGGAGTTGTTTTTACCTTTTTTGTTTCATTTTAAATTTTTAATCCACTCATACAAGTATGTTTCAGTTTTGCTTTATGTTTTCACATTAATTATTATATTTTGTTTATATTAAACATTTGTATCTATGATTCCAGTTTTTCTCAGAATCACTGAATGCAGCGTAACTATGAAGGTTGTTTTTTTTGTGTTTTGGAGGAATTCCTCACTAAATATTCATCACTGAGTTTCTCTACACAGTATTTACCTCCAGGCTCGGTTCTGTTGGTAATGAGGCATGATTTGCGAAATCTGCATAACCCGTTCCCGGGATTTAAATGTAATAAATCACGGAGTGACATTCTTCCACAAAATGACTGATTGTCTAATTATAAGAAAAGCAAAATTTTTACGATCACCTCACGTCAAGACTCTTTTCTACCATGTAGATTTATTACCAAATAGGTGATGGGGTGTAAAAAGCTACAACTAGTATCATGAATCAGAAGATGACTGGGAAGAACCAGCAGCATCAAAGCATTCTTTAGTTTCTTCTCCATAAAGAGGCTGTTTAATTAGTTTGTTTTTAATTTTAAGACTTTTGTTTAATAGTTCCTGCTGAGCGTCTGTCGCAGCAGGAAGTGAGAACAGTAGTTATGAATCTCATCAGACAGGTGTGAGGTTTTACACGCAGGTCCCAGGGAACAGGCGCAAACCAGACCGTACGCAAAAAGATGTTAACAAAATGTGTGCTGATGTAGCAGCTCAAAAAAACACTTCTCAATAGGCACTAACTTTATGCAGTCAAATCATGTTCTTTCTTTGCATTTTAAGATGTTAGACATTCTTATCATTCCGATTTCTTCTGTATTTCAGCATCTGTGTTCTAATCACTGCTAGTTTACAGGAACCCAGAAGTAGGTGCAGGGTCCTAGCAGAATGGTCCCTGTACAAGTTTTAAGTCTCAACCCTTACATCTAAACAAATGGGACAATGTCCTCATTAAAGTAAAAGAAAAAGGAAACCCTTTGACGATTCAAAAACGATTCAGATATATATATTTTTTTGGGTGTTGACACATGTTGATTTACTTTTTTTCCCTTGCTGCTGTAGATTCAAACATTCATTTATCCTAAAAGTATAACTGTGATTAGTTACTTCATGCTCAACAGAAAAGGTCAGGTCAGATGTGTCAGAGTGTTAGAATAGGTGGGACTTTAAGCCCCACATTGATTCTGAAAATGCAACATAGCAGCTCCCATCAACCAGGTCCTGCTGCCTTCAATTCTCAGCAACTAAGGCAAGGACAATTAGGTTTACTGTTATAATATATATGGTTAGAATGTGAACAGAGAAGAAAAATTACAGAAATGGCCATCATTGGTCCTGGCTTTGTTTGGATATAGCCTCTTGCTCATCATGCCGTAGGACTGAACTATTTTATCCAAATCAAGGTCATTTAAAGAGTTATCCATCGCAGGTAAGATACTAATTGTTCTAGATGTTTCTGCAAAATTGCCTGAAAAAGTTTATTTTCCTGCTTCTCAAACTTTCCTCGTGTTGTGTTTGTCAGCCTCATTCATTTTCACTGCATTGCTTTAGGTTTTGTTTTTCCCCCCCCCCCCCAGCCTGAGCAGCAGCTACCTGGGTGGCCACAGGCACCTGCATGCCTCTGCAGGTTGTCCTCATTAATTAAAGTCCCTTTAAAAAAAAGCATGCGCGGAGCTCCACGTGCTGGCAGTTTGTCCTGTTGGCTGTGCAATGAAAACAGAAAAAGTGTGTGTGTGTGTGTGTGTTGGGGGGGGGGGCTGAGACCAAACAGCTGAGTGAATTTTCTTCACACTGTTAGTCTTTTTTTCCAGATGAGGCGATTTAAGGTTAGCCCTGCAGGGTGAACGCGGCTCAGTGAACCCGGCTGCCTGAACTTGTGAGGAAAGGGAGGGGAAAGAGGAGGCTGTGCGCTCTGCTCTCCTCTCGGCAGAGTGCGTCCGGCTCCACACACACACACACAGCTCTACTCCCAGGCACCGCGCGCTGCTGCTTTCTGTCCCCCACATCCTGATTTCCTCCTGGATATCTCAGATGAGCAGATTGACGGACTCTCTGCCGGAGCACCTCCACTCTGTGCTCAAATAAACTTCCTTATTTTCTCCACATGCTGTGTTTTCTGCCGCGCAGCTTTTCAATTTTTTTATTTTTTTGGTAATCGCTGAGAAGAAGCCAGCAAACCGGGCGCGTCAGAATAAACTCCAGAAACCAACATGGATTTGTGGATAAAGTTGGTATTGTTGTGCAGCCTCTGCTTTGGAGCAAGTGCGGACTTCGATGGGAGGTAGGTGAAGTGGTTGTTTCTGCAAAAGCTTGGATTTAGCGTGGTGGAGGAAACTCGTTCTGGTTTCTACTTTTCATATTTTCGTGAAAGCACGCGCGCCATCGCTCCGCGCCGTGCGGGAGGCACCGTCATGTTGTGGTTACGTTCTGCATGGAAAGGTGGTTCTTGGTTCTTGTGGTTTTCTGCAAATGTGAGGCTGATTGGAAAGTGATGTGAGAGCAGCAGCGGCGGCAGAAAAAGCCGGGGCTTCATGTTCAAACACGAATCCTGTGAAGTGTGTTTGGAGACGCCAGACACCCAAAGAATGTGAGCGTTTTCTGAGATCTCAATCTGCCCATCAGGAGCATCTGAGCTGAACTTGATGGATGAAGCTGTTTGTTTTTATTTGATCTGTTAATTATGTCTTCAGCTGTGCATGCAAGCAGGTTTCTGCTGAATTCCTTTTGGAAATGAAAAGAACCGTCCATTTTGACTGTCATCAATCATATTTTACAGATCTAGCTATTTGTTTTTTGTTTTGTTTATAGCTGGAAACTTGTCAGCAAAACAATCAAAACTATAACCCCAGCCTTTACTTCATTTCTTCTAAGATGGATTTTGTTGAAATAGCAGACAAGAAATGAAGACTATAATCTGTCCAAATAGTGGGAAAAAGTTGCCCAAATGCTTTTTGACAAATTTCTCCATCTCCCATGGCAAATGCAGCCACTGGAAGGTGAGGGCGAACAATGATTTGCCAGTGTTACCAAAATATCTCCTGAACTGCTTGATCAACGTTATTGAGATTTTCAGAAAGTTATAATCGGATAAACATCTACAGCTGATTAAAGTATGGAGTCAACTCCATTCATGATGGCTGACAGAACCAAGTGATCTTAAAACAAACAAAAAGGCTTTATTTCAGTTAAATTTACAAATATTGAGCTAAAAAGTGGTGTGGTAATAGCTGAGACTGAGCCCCAGCATATATTCTGAGCTCTAAAAGATTGCTCAGGATCTTTGTTTAAATTGTTGTCATGAAGTGTTTGAGTCAGCTCTGCCTGTTAGCAACATATGTCATGAACCTCTGGACACAGTTTAAAGAAAATTTAATAAACTATTGAATTTACATCTAGTGACTATTTGATTTCAATCGGTTTTGAGATGGCTGCTACTGGCAACTGACCTTAGAGAACTGAAAAAAGTGGCTATAAATCTGTTTTACAGATAATGTGCTAAATTTCAGTGTTTTTTTTTTTTGTTTTTTGTTTGTTGTTTGTTTGTTTTATTTTGGCGAGCGTGGTTTCTTGCAATCTCGCATGAGGTTGTGCATACAGTAATTTACAACATAAAATTATCTCAGTCTAAAACTCTGGGATGAAAAGTAGTGAACAAAGTGCATTCCTCCAAGAAATTCAAGGCCTTTATTTCTTCTTGTATTTCTGCCATTCAAGGCCAAAATCCACTGCAAAATCTTATCTCATGTTTGGTGCTTCCCAAACAAAATCATTAAAGTTTTTAGAGGATTATTAGAATAATTCATAGACAGAAAACCCTGACAGACAGTCATTCCATCTGTTATTAGTCTTGACATGAGGACATATATAGATTTTTTTTCCCTCTCCTCGTCTCCTTCAGACCTGTTTCTGCTGTGAACAAACATATTCCAGAATAAGTAATCAGACGATCAAAGGTTTGAGCCAGGAGGAAGAACCACTCTTCTCTCAGAGCAAAAAACTAAGAGAATAAAACAGCGGAAAAACAGATTACCATTTGCCAGATGCATTTCTTCCTAATCATTATGCCTAATATCTTTAAAGGGCCGTCCTCATCAGGACTGCACAGCTCTGACTTTATTGCACACATTGCTTTTTGTGTAATAATCATTTATTTGAACCAAGCAGTAGCATATGGTGCATTATTAACATTCCTGCTGATGGAGTGGCTTGTCACTGCGGCCATAATTTGCCAATTTTTATGGGTATAAACTTGCTCAGACTTGAGTCTCGCTTCAATATTAATTCATTGAGGAAAATATCCCCCGAGATGGAGCACAAGCAGAAAAAAAAAACATTTGTCACCTCGTCCGGCTCCCTTATTGCCTTTTTAGAGAGCATTCTTAACAGGCTTATCCATCTGGCCCTGAAGGGTCCTTCACACGGACGTGTCTCTCTGAGATAATACTCTTCTCCTTTATAATGTGCTTACACACAACAGTGTTTCCAACACTGCTCTGTTCCTGGCAGGGGCTCAAAAAAAATAACAGCCAGGTTTCATGTCATAGCAGAAAATCCTTGAAAGTGAAAGGCTTACAGTGAGAGGGTAGTCTTTGCCTGGTGATGTCATTTAAATTGTTAAGTCTAATAGAGTCAAGTAGCACATACCAGACATCCTCGGTCATAATCCAAAGCTTGTGGAAATGTGCCAGGTTAAGTTTGGAGTGCAGTATCATACCCACATTTGGGCTTTTAGGTGTGATAGAAAGTTTGAAAACAGTTAAAGCCTCCAAAAAGATGGCAAGAACTGACCAAGTCATTTATAAATCTCTCATTTGGTGCTCAACTTGCTGAATACCGTATTTTTCGGACTATAAGGCGCACGCACAAGTTTATTTTTTTTCAAAAATCGACACTGCGCCTTATATATGAATTTTGGTTGTGCTCACTGACCTCGAACAGATTTGATGTGGTACACAGCATTTAAATATCAGTCAAAATGAGAATACTGAGAACTAAATACTCATGAAATAAAACTATAACTCAGACATGGGTTCAGGGAAAGACGGGCTCGGGAGGACTCAGACAGGACATGACATTTTGCATTGCACCGACATAGAGGGTGAGACAGGCCACTGAATATAAAGGGACCTAATCACGAGGGGAACAAGAGACACCTGCGGGACACACATCAGGGACAGGTGGAGCAAATACATAGAGGAACACACAGAATGGAAAGAGACACAGGGAATCTACAGAGAGACACGAGAGGAAAACAGAATTTATATCAAAACATAAAACACAAGAGACAGATCATGACACATGCGTTGCTGACATAAGAACTCTATACTCTTGTTGGAAATCCTTTTGGAATACCATTCATTACATTGGAAAGTATCTTTGCTTCATTATGATTTCAGTATTTACCTTGAAACTATCCCAAGAAACAAGGAAACCCATTACTTTTATTAGAAGGTGCGGGGGGAAAAAATTATGTGGTTCTCACTCAGCAAACATCCTCCACCCTGTACATACTGTAAAGTCATTGCACACAAGCTGTCTTATCGCCTCAATATAAATCTTTTGGCCTATAATTGTCTGTATTATGGCCACATGGTGCTCTGTGTTAATGTGATGGTCTTGGCAGCCTGCATGCAGATCTGGCGACGGCTAATTAAAATGGCACGACACATTACATCTCTGCCAGCCTACAGCTGAGCTCGGCAGGTTCAAGCAAGTCTCTTACAGCAAGATGCTACAGATGCAGCTCTAAATGTCTATGGGTGTGCACGAGAACAAAAGGAAAATCCATTTCAGCTAAACTTTGCATGCTTCAGTTTGTGTTGTGGACAGATGATAGACTGATTAGATCACCATCGCTATGAACACAAACCAAATACTTTCATGGTCCTTGTTGTCAAGATGCTGTCTACTTTGTGAGCGATGGATTGACAACTTTTACTGTCAGGAAAGAGAGATTAGCCAGATATGCGTCTGTTAGCACTAAAGTGGTTGGACGATGTGGATATCAAGCTCTCAGGCTCTCTCGGAAGAAACTTGTCTTTTAGTTTGTACTTGAGAAGAGGCGTCAGGCTGCATGCAGTGAAGGGTAATAATTATCTGGTTGAGTTCCCTCGAGGCTTTTGTGCAATTTAGGATCACTATTCCGGTCTTCAGGGTAATAAAAACAGGTATTACTCACATCCAGTTGATATGCTGTTTTTTTTTTATCCATCTTATAGCACATAGGACAAGCTGTGTAGTGTCCTACAACAGTTCGCATTGATAATTGTGATGTGTCCAATTCTTTTAGCCCATAAATAATCCAAAAAGCGTGTACTGGACATTGTTGTATAGTTAACCTCAATAAATCTGAGTCAATATCTTCAGTTTAAATGTCATATTGTGCTGAGTAGCTTTAAGATATGCAGAAAAAAACATGCAAAGATGAGTTCAAAGTGTCTAGGAGAAAGTATTGGTGAATGATTTGATTCAGTCATTCAGGACTTGTTGAATCTCAAAATCTTTCTGTCATTATTCTCTCCTTTGCACCAAACAAGTCTCCTTAACATCTCACCCACTTCAAGCTCCACTCCCTCTGTGTGTCATTTTTCTGGTGTTATCCCCATTTGCATTTTCCTAATTTCACATTTCATTGACCTCTTAACTCTTTTACTATCCTTATGCAATTTCTGCAACTAATAGTTGTTTTCATCAGTGACCGCTTTGGTTTTATGATCTCGAATCATCTGTTTTACACAAAGAAAATTAATAAAATTTATATTGTTATTCTGTGAATACCAAGAGGAACTTATTGAAATAATTCAGATTTTTGTATTTTGATGGAGCTTGTGTGAGCGAGGTTGGGCGATACCAACTTGGGCTCACTTCACACACACCTTGGACTCTAGCAGCCACCTCCTGGAGAGGAGCTGGACTCTGAAGCTGCAGGCAGAGAGACATCAGGTGGGTGTGGGGATACTTCAAGCAAATATCAAAGAAGCACCAATTGACATTGGTTTGTTCTCTGCAAAACACCCCTGGAGTGCAATAATACATTTTTTTGTTAATAATTAATTTATTTTATGCAATAAGTATTTTTTTTAGAATAGACCATAATGTTCATTAATGTTGCAGAAAAATCAAAGTAAAAAAGACAAAAAAGAAAATATGTAAATATTTAACAGTTTTAAAAAAAATCTTCATAAAAACTATGAATTGTGAAAGTGTGTCTGAGCTGCATGGAAAGCTTTTTATTGGGCGATAATAAAATATATAATTACTCTGTAACCTCTGAGCTAATACTAGATAAGTGGGTTTTGTACAGGAAGAGGTGCGCTAAAGTTGCAATAATCGTAATGTTACTACATATTCTAAATGGGGTTAAACCTATTCACACATAGGAATAAAGTTTTCAAACACATCATGTTCAAATCAGTCCTCAGTCATCACATCCAAACCTGCTGAAATACTGCATGTCACCGTTCCCCACAGGAGGTATGTTTCACTACAGTCAGAGAGGTTCCAACTTGTTTTTGAAAGTAAATTTATCGTGAAATCACAGAACAGGTTTATGAAGGTTGTTGTAGGATAATCCTGTCATTGGTTCAGATCTCTTTCCTTTTTTATTTTTGTTGTTTCATTTACACACTGTTATATTAGTTTTTCTTTTGATTTGCCTCCCTTATTTCGGTGTGTTTCCTTTCTTTGTTCTTCCTTTTTCTTGTCCTCTCCTCAGTGTGTTGAACTGGCTGCTTTCCTGCTTGCCAGGCAACAGGCAAACATTTTCTCTGGATCTGTCACTCTCACTTAGCATCCATCTGCTTTTCCTTTTTTTTCTCATCTTCCCAGAGAGGTGATTGGCAGCGGGGGCAAGCATTAGCATTTTCTCATCTTGGCAAAGAGATGCTAACAGGCAGGAATAGTAGCAATGAATGTGCCTTGAATACTGAGAACTTTCTCACAGCGGTGCACAAACGGCAAGTGAATCAAGACAAACTCCCCCTTAATTTTAAAAACACCTGTTCTGAACAAGAATTATTATTATTATTATTATCATTATTATAGTTATGGTTGCTGTTTTGTGTATGTTTTTACCCATCTCTGTGTTAATCTACAATTGATTTTTTTTTCAAGCCAACCTCATTCAAGATGGCTTCCCCAGCCAACTGCCCACATAACAAAACTGGTCTGACCCAGTTCTGGCCCACATGTTCATATTGAGCACTAATACTTGGCCCAGATACGGCAAAGAATGACTGCTCTTTGGTTGCCCAGATACTGTTTGCCAGAGGTGGTCCATTCATGGGCCAGCACCACCTAAACCAAACAACAACTGGGCAAGTTGTGGTACTGACAGATTTGGACCACATATATCAACCCACCATAAGGCCTAATGCAGAATGCCATCATACAAACAGTGCCATCATAGCCAGACCTGGCCCACATCCAGCTGACAAGCCATCCAAGCAGTCAGCCAGCAATGCTTGATACCAGATCCAGCCCACACCTGATTTTAAAAACATAAAAATGGCTATAATTCAGTCATATTTTGCAGGTGTTGATCTAAAATCTGTTGTCCATAGCTTAGACTTACCTCTAAAGCATGAACACTGACAAATCTTCTGTTACTTTTGGAGCCAGTTCAATTCAAGATGTCCTTCATAGCCACCTGGCACCTGAAATAGCAATAATTCAGTCAGTTTTACAGAAGCTATGCTGACGTTTAGAGTAGCTGTAGCTGAGAGTCGTTCACAACACCAACTCTGAGTGTGGATCACAATATTGCATGAGATTGTGCAAAACAGTATTTTGAAGGTTTGACCAAAAAGGCTACAACCTCCTCATTTTTCAACATGCATAGATCTGTAATGAGTCTGAAACTCTAACATAGAAGTGGTTCAGATTTTTGTCAATATATTTAAGTTAACTCATCCTTTGCTCTATTTTTGGTGCAGATTAAACGGTAATCCTCGTGTAGTATCTGCCAAGGAGCTATTTCTTACTCTGAGAAAAATAGATCACAGTCTAACAGAAAACATCCTGCTCTAATAACTCTTAGAAGGGAAGGTGGTGCTCGGGGAAAACCTATATCTGTATAAAACTAATACCTGCTTCAGCCTCTCTGTACCATGAGTAATATATCCAGCTGTCATAGAAAGGGCAATAAAAGAAAAGATTGTATTTTCAAGGGCACCCAGAAGTACATATTTGGTGATTCAGATGTTAACAGTGATGTGGTTTCACAGATGTGGGTGTTAGCAGTGCAGCTGTATTCTAATGGAGTCTGGCAAGCTTTCAGAACAGGTCTCCAGTTTGACATCGAGCTAACCAACAAGATTAGATGTGCTATCACTTTTATTTTTGTGCTGCAGAGTTAATCTGCCACGATGAAGTTATTTAACCTGACACCCCTCTTTCCTATCGATTTAAATATACTTGATGTAAATAGCTTTTTTGAATTATTATGTTGATAAATTAATTAAAACTCTTGCAAATCACTTCTCAAAACTAATTTCACTTGTATTTGTGACTGCAGCTCTTCTTTTACAGATTATTGAAAATTAATTTTTTACGTGGCATTTGAATTGAAATAAATTAAAGTAAAACTAATAAACTTGGAAAAGCTGCAGTTCTACTTCTGTCAGAGAGTGACATTTGGGTTTCTCATTGGTGTTTAAAACAATAATTCGGATGATTTAAAGTGGGGTTCTGTAAATAGATTATGAACAATTTGTCAGGCTCTGCATTTTTGGTTGTGTTTATACCTTTTGTGTTTCAGATTTGTCTCTTGTGTTTACTTTTGTTACTTGTGTCTCTTTGTTCATTACTTCCCAGTCTGTATTCTTCTCCAGCACTGCCCACACTCACCTGTTCCCTGTTGTCTTTGTCTGGTGTTTGTAATTATGTTTATTAGTAATGTCCTTGTATACTTTGTGTCTTGGTCTGTTCCTCAGTTCTGCATTGTGTACTTTTAGATCTCTGTCCTCATTGTGCCTTGTGTTTTTACTTTGTGCCTCTTCACGTATGTTTGGATTCCTCTATGTAAGGGTTAGCTGCCACATCAGCTCTTTGCTTTGTTTTTTGCAATAAAGGAAGCTGTATTTTGAGTCTAAACCTCCCACTGCCATTGTGTGTGTGTGTGTGTGTGTGTGTGTGTGTGTGTGTGTGTGTGTGTGTGTGTGTGTGTGTGTGTGTGTGTGT
>JAVKLF010000100.1:7814200-7829645 GCA_034783495.1 Millerichthys robustus
TTACCTGTTGTAGATAACTTTTTGAACAGCCTCAGATTGGAGAAAATTAACTGATTTCTGACCAGATTGACAAGCTATAGCAGAGCCAAAACTGAAGTGGATTATTATATTCAAATAGTGCTAAATTGACTCTGATGTTATTAACATCATCATCATCATCATCATCATCATCATCATCTCTCCTTCACCTCACACTCAATGCACAGTACGAATTTCTTGATGCTAATGTTATTTTATAAACCTGAAAGCTTCTAAAATATTTTTTTAGTATTCATAAAGCCCCTAAGATGGCAGGAACCCACTTTGGTCTTAGTCTCGCTCAAACTAGCTGAGACTAGCTGGTCTCAGACTAGCTATTTCCAATCTGGGGTTGTTTAAGGAGTTCTCTACAACAGGTAAGGCCGTTGTTGTTTCTAACATTTTCTCAGAACACCATTTTACAAAATCTAAAGGATTACTAACCATCCTGACATCTTTTGGTGGTTCACATTTTATGTAAACCCTTAAGAAATGTTTTGATCAAAATAATATCATCATAAAAAAATGATGAAAATTCAGTCAAAAATACTATCTTGCAAAAAGCAATTCTATTTTTTTACTTTTAACTTCCACTTAGTTCATTTAAAAAAGTAAATATTATTTGTAAATTGTTTTAAAATAGACTTATTACATTTTAAAAACTAATAATTACAGAGCATTGTGAGCTTTTTGTAATCCTGTTCAACAGCGTTTCCCAAACAGTTTTCGCCGGGCCCCCCTTTGGATTACAATGAATTCCCAGCACACACACACAGTCATGTAGTGGTATCTTTGTGAGGACTTACCATTGACTTTCATTGATGTCTACAGCCTAACCCTGACCCTAAACCTAACCCCACAGGTACATACCTGACCCTAACCCTGACCTAAACTTAGTTCATACCTGAGCCCTAAACCCTGACCCACAGATACCATTTTCCCTTGTATGGACTAGGCAAAATATTCACACAAGTATAGTACAGTGTCAAAAAATGTCTTTACAAGAGTAGTTAAACATGCTCACGCACACACAATCTCCAACCAAACACACAATCTTTTGTTTCCAAGCTTCATTGCTTGGAAATCATTTGTTTCACACCTCCACCTTTTTTTTTAACAAGTAGGCTAATAAAAAAGTAAACTGAAACAAATTACAGGTTGCAATGAAATAAAGTGCAACCTTTAATAAATAATGAAACAACAAGCCACATTTATAGTGTAATTATTTTAAAAGTAAATGTTTTTTTTTTTACTGTGCAACAATAGTGAACATTGCTATCAATAAATCTATTTTAAAAAATGCTTCTATGAGCAAAATGGATTATAAAACATGAACAACTTCCTGAAAGGAAAAACGAAAAATTAAAGGTTTGTTGAGCAAAAAAAATGACACCCTAAATCCTCACTTCTTTGTGTTTGTGTGGGAGCCCTGTCAAAAACCTGGTCATTATGGCAGCTGTGTCCAAGCATTCATTTTTTTATTCAGTGCCTCGCAATCTCAGAGCGTGCACCCCCCACTTTGGGAACCTCTGCTCTACAATTTTATCCAATTTTTAGCACTGAGAAGGTTGTTGATTTTTTTTTCTCTTTTTAAAGAACTGATAATAGAAATGAAAGAATTTATCTATTTCAGTTCTCCACCTCGAGCTAAAAAACAAATATAAAGCAGGATAGCCTTTAATTGTGGCATGGAAATAGTTTTGTTGTCAGACTGACACACACACGCACACACACCCAAACAGACACACAGTCTTCCTGCTTCAAGTGTGAGGTGTGGACAGATGCGTCTCCCCAGAGGCATTTTTGATTAACAAGCATGTTGAACACCTCTGGAACAGTGTTCCTGCAGAGAGAAAAAACAAACCGCACACGATTAATCCGTGTTTAAACTAAACACAAACCTGCTGTACCAAGTTCCTTTAAACTTTAAAGACTTGTTCTCTATCCTCTTAAAACAAGTTCTAATTTAAATAAAGAGGTTTTTTCTTATTCTTAAATGAACCCTCAGTCTGCTGTTCAGAATAATACCTTCTGCTTGTCCAACTGTTTTTTTCTAAGGTGTGTAGGAGAAATGATTCAGTCATGTCTGTGGTGAAAATGTGCTCCTGCTGCTGCACAAATAAACTCATTAAAGGGATAATCTGTGCAACAGTTTGGCAGCACACGCCCACCACCGATCCCATCATTTTAATAAGATGATTACTCCATGCAGGTGGATTTAATTAGATGTAGCTGACCTGTTATTAGGAGAGTTTTCTTGACGAATGACTTTGATAGAAGAAGTGTAGCTGTACATCCTCCAGTTGCTGATTTCTTGTAAAACACACGACAGCTAGATTCATGTGTGATTAATCCTGTTTGAAATACTTGAGCTGTGGTCAAAGTCTGCATTTCTGCTTTGGATCTGTTTTTAGAACATGACCTAATATCTGCATCATTCAGGGCTTTATCTTTCCAAAGTATTGTTGTTTTTAGCAACCGATCCCTCTCTGTTACTGTTTGTCTTCCTGGCTGTCTGCTAAGAAAAGCTGCAAGTGTTTAAACACTGGCATGCATGACCTCTTACTGTGTATTATCTTTGAGTTATCTTCTAATTTAGAGGAATTTGTTTTATTGGTTCTCCTTGTTCACATGAGGTCATCAAAGGGACATGAAGTCATAATCGACTTCACACCGAAGGTTTTTGCATTTTTCCAATATTTTGGGACGTTTTAATTTGATTAATTTCTTTCCACTTTATTATCTCTTGCGGTTTAAAGTGAAATGGTGGGTGATTAAGCTTTTGCCCAGTGTCTGTCTCTTAACAAAATATACTGTATCACTAAGCACTGGAAAGATTTTAATGTAACATGCAGAAAGTGATCATTGTATGGATATCTACAAATGATTAACTTCTGGAGTCAACTTGATTGAAGACGGCTGCCACAAACAGTTTACCTTTTAAAAACAAAAGGGTCTGTGACGCAGTTATTTTTGCAAATATTGACCTAAAATCTGTTGTGGCAGAAGTTGAGACTCATTGTATTCAGAGTCCTATCAGATTGGTTTAAACCAAATTTAAACTTTTACCATTAGAGTCAACTTTGTCTAATAATAATGTCTAGTAATGTTATGTGCATTTTCACCTTAGTCTAAAACTGACATGAAAAGATGACAGGCAATTATGCATTCATTTAAGAAATGCTAAAGGTTTGAATTTAACATGTAAAATACTTATTTTTGCACATTTATTAGTTCTTTTTGCATATTTATTAAATCTAAACACTAGAACCATATGTATATTTGTTTGGTTTTGGAAATCAGTTCTTAATTGATCAACAAAAGCCAAAATCTAAATGTTCCTGTTCGTTTGATGCAGATTTTCTTTTATTGCTTTGGACATTTTTCATAGAACAAACATTCCAACCCAATGAGGTTAGGTTGAAGGTCAGAGCCAGAGTGTCTTTGTAGTCTTTGTGTGGTATTTCAGTCTGGCTGGGATACTTTGGATGTTTTACATTCTTCTGTTTGTCGAGTTTTAATTATATTGTGTTTGATGAATGGAACAACTGTGTGGAAAAGCAACACCTATTTAATTATACTAATCTATGCATTGTTTTCACTAAAACTGCAGGCAAATGTACAGATCTCATAAATGATTACTGCAGAATCAGTCAGCTGTTTTGTTCAAATGTAAAACCTAAGTGCGATGAGAAATGTTTTCACACAGTGAAACTTTATATTTTGCTTCATCCATCATTTCCTGTCTGCCTTTGTGAGAACCTGCGTGAAACGAATCCATTTCAAGACTAGTCTGAAACATAAATCAACAGCATAACAGCATATAAAAACTTTTTATGCACAGTAAGTACCTAATGACAAGTAGGAACTTCCTAACCCTTCCAGAGTAACAATTGCTGTTGCTGAAAAATTGTAAAGATGAATAGGAAACAGACTGAATTTCCTGGTTTAACATGGTTTTAAGAAACAAAGCAACACACCAGTGTGGCAGTGTTTTTAACAATATTGGTGTTAATTTAGCACTGCCATATTTGCTGTGACCAAACACACAGATAGGAGCAGTAAGATCTTCGTATCCAAGATGTTTCCTTGGTTTTTCTTTTGTGTCTCAGATAAAAAAGCAAAATGTTAGCCTTGAAATCTCTGCTGTATGTGGATTGTTCATTGATCAGATCAACAGCCTGCAGGGTGTTCCTGTTCTTTTGTCCAGATCCTATCAAATAATCCTGTCTTTGGGACAGGTTTTAATAAAGCCGTTTTGTCTTCCACTATCATCTGATATTAGTTTTATCTGACCAGGGTACAATACGATGCAATTTAATATTATATGATTTAGTAAGTAACGTGTGTTTATTTCCCCATTTGAATTCAGTGCTGTCCAAATAGCTGCTTTCACATAAATACATAAATACTTTTAGGCAATCTCACACAGTTCAAAGATAATCAGTGTGTAAAACATACCACCCGGTTGGAACAATATACAGATAAGTATGTGCAAGTTTAATTGAAAATGACGTGACACATGTTGGACAATCTATTTAGACTTTGGAGATCTGGAGATGGATAGAAGGCTAGGATGAGACTATTAAAATGCCCATTATTCTATGAAGTTAGATCTGCTGAATTTATACAACCACTTTTGTTGTTTCAAGACAACCTAAATTGTAAAAGCATAGGTTTTCTATAATATTTCATTTTGAATAAAAATAACATTCCAGCTGAAAGCCTTTATCAAACCATACTTTAAAGTGTAGAGGATTTAAAGCCTTAGTTTAAAGTGGCTGTATCGTCTCACTATCACCTAACAATGGGTGTCGTTAGCTGACTGCTGGAGGAAATGTGGCTCAGACCAAAAAAAAAGAAGGGCTGAAATTCCTAAGGCGAAGCTGTTTGTAGTCCAGCAATGATTTCCTGCTTTACATGGTAACTCCTGTCTCATTTTGAAGGTTCAGAAACAAATTGAGTATGAATCTTCTGAATCTGTGAGTTGCTGTATTTCTCTCAGAACCTATTAAACGCTTAGAATAAAAAGGGAATGCAGACAAGAAGAGCCCAAGAGGGGATACAAAACCACTCTGCCATTTCTCCCATGTGCCCTCATTTGTTTTTATTTTGTACATATTTTTCTGATGCTCGGCTCCCGTGCAATTCTCACAAGTGTAGTCCTCTTTGCTGCATAATGTTCCTCTTTGCTTTCCAGGTATTTGGTGTGGTTAAAGATACTCTAATCCGTTGGTTTTCATACTCACTGCGTCTCTGTCTCTCTTTCTCTGTCCACCCTTCACCACTTTATGTCATTCAAACCTCCAACACCTACATCCCTCTTGCTCCTTTCTCCCTTTTAACCCATTTTCCTTTGTTTAAAAAGAAGAGGTCCTGGACTATTTAACCCCACCAGTGTGGGCCCGTCATCATCCTTTCTTTCTTCCTGTGGACCATCAGCCAGTGGGATTAGTGACGGAGGGTGAGATTCTTCGATTAAACCTCCACACAGCAGTGTCTCTGCTGTCCCTTAGCATCCTGCATGATGTAGTTTAGACCCACCTGACGAGGTGTGAATGTCACTTCCAGCTGTTTTCTTGCTTTCTGTCATTTGTCACAGATGAGGCGCCACCAAATCCTGCTCCTCTGTCGAAATGCTAATGAATGCTGAGCATGCGACAGTTGTTGCCACTCTGTAATTTTCTCTCCTCTCAGCCTAAAAACAGATTCTCGGCAAGGAGGAGTTTTCACATTATTCTCTTAGTCGCTCTGCTGTCTTTTCTTTCTAATTTTCAGCTGCAGTTTTTTTAGCTCCTGGGTCTTTTCTTCACTTTTTCAACATGGCTCCGCCGATACTGCCCAAATATGGCCATCATTTTAAACCTGTTATATCATCTTTAAAGACAGGTGATTCCCCCAAAACAGAAATTACTATCAATCTCTCGGTCAGTGATAAAGGTGTGTCGGGAATGTAGCATAGCTTGCCTCCGTAGAGCTGACCCAATAAATCACTCCACTTTGCGTCACTTCAGATGTGTCTCAGCAGTCCATTTACCGTACGTCGAATACCCCAAAGAGTTTTCCACCCCTTCTGTAGTCAAAGTTCCTTATCTTCTACGGCCATTTTCGGACAATCAATTGGTGTTTATAGCTGTCTGATATCCTTCTGTTTTTCCATCCATCTGTGTCTTCCCTGTATTGTCTGTCCTCTTTTTTGATATATATTTTTTTAATCTTCCATAAAGATGACAGGCTGGCTGCATCTTGTGTTTGGCTTGTGCTCATTTCTCACAAAGCTTCCACTGTCTGAGAATGCAGTCCCTCATTTACATCTGTAAGCTGTATTTCAATGCAACAGAGCAAAGGACAGTGTTGCTATGGTTTTATGCAACTGCAATAATGAGAATGCCTGTTGTTTACTGTGAAAATCATGCAATGAAAATTGATTGATGACTGTATTATTGCTTTATTTTTTCGCTCATTTTATTTCTGTTTATTCAAAGAGAAGTCAGGGGGTTTGTGGGTATTTTTCTACACATGGGAATGTGGAGGACAACTTCCTGAGTGAATATCATAAAAGGTCTGCAGGAAAAACCATCTACCACATTTTCTTAAATTTAAATTTTCATAACAACAGTTTGGAAGATTTTAACTATAAACCAAATGTAATAAAAATGTAATGATAGTCCATTTAGTTTGATCAACACTTCAACATAAAATGAAAATGTAATTCGATTTTTAGTGCATTAAAATTCTGTTTCTTGGTATCCTGAATAACGAAATCAAGGAAATAAATTGTAAAAGCTTTATATAGTGGCTTTATTGTAGCAACAGTATTCCTAAAGTGACTCTTGCATAGTCTAGTATTTTGCAGTAATGAAACCTGTTTAACTTTGAGCCTGATGGCACCTCATGTGGTTTAAATGGCGAGCATTCCACATCCTTGTTACATCCACTGATCACTCAGCCAGCATGGCATTTGCAGATCAGAGAGGCTTCTATTAATAGAAGAGGGGCTTCTGTTGGGTACAGTATACAAACTGCATCTGCTTCATCCTTCATCCATATTAAACCACGGTGCCTTTTAAATCAAGGAGGTATGTCGCTCTTAAAGTAATCACCCTGCCATGTGTTCACAGAGCTAAACACGGCGCCATTTATAATGTTGCTAAGCCGGGATGGACCCACTTGTGACACACTGTCGGATCAGGTCTCTTTGTTATGGTTGTACTATATGTCGTATAAACAAAAGATAATCTTGACATTTCCTAGCACATCTGAAGTGTCGTGGGGGTTTTAGTTCAGATCTTTTGAAGTGGAGTCCTGTGGAAAGGTTTATGAACAATAATATCTTACTTATAGATAGTTCTTAGAAGGGTTTCAGTTTATGACAAAGACAGAGGAGCTAATATTTAGACCAAATGAGGCAAGACACAAGTGGATTGACGCCATCTTAAAACAACTTTAGTCTCTAAATATTTCAGTTCATGCAAACAAGCATTTTATAAACCAACGCACTGCTTTCTATTTTCTTGCTGTTATTTGCTATTGCAAATATTCATAAACTAAAGTGAATAACTATGGAATATGAAACTTTAAACAGTGTAAAGGCTTATAGATTTAGCCAGTTTATTTGTTTAGTTCAGCTAGCTCTTCAGACAACAATCAGCTGGGAGAATGTTAAATAAGCTAAATTTATTGTATTAATCAAGTTCAAATCATTGCATATTGCTTTCTGACCAAGAATCAGATATAGTGTATATAAAGAGATATAGTAGAAAAAAAGAGAAAAAATGTAGAGTGATAGCATCCTATATGTAAGTGCAAAATATTCACATTTTGGTGTCTGCCTGGAGCACATGTCGGTGTGTAAAAATGCATGGGAGTTTTCTGGGTTGAAAAGATATCTGGTTTTAAATCAAACCAAATATGAGCTATAGGTTTTATTGATGTCTATATCTGGTTTTAGGTCTGCATTAGCCACAAGTGGTTCTGGAAAAAAGAAAAACGAAAAAAATATATATTTCCGTCGGACTCTACAACGTCGGATTTTCTACAACACTAACATGATTTTAGCTGGGTGAACTAGTAATTACATTTACATATGCAGTATGTTTGAGTTTTCTTCTCCATTTGGTGTCCATGAGCCCAAAAATCATTTGGTTTAGTAACCAAAATAAGAGCACAATTATGCAAGCACTCTTAATAAAACAGATACAAGGATGCAAAATAATAAAAATAGTGTAATGCATTTTACTTTTTTTTACATTTTGCTTACTTTTTCTTTTCTAACAGTTATTGCAGAAATTTAGCAATCAGTAAGTTTGTTTTGATTTTTGAGGACCATCTTAATATTTCAACCTGGATACCAACCTCAGCAAAGAGAACCACTATTTTAAAATGCATGCTAATATCTTTTGGCTGTGTTGTCACGGTCATCCAAAAGTGTCTGGACAAGATATTAAAAACAAAAAACCCTTTATACATTAGCAATGCGTGTGTGTGACCTTAAATTATTTCTGACATTTAAAAGTCTCGACTTTTCAAACAGCAAATGGCCTGAAGCTATATTAGCCTAATGTTAAAAAAAATAATATTAAAGGCATAAAGATCAGAGTGATTTCTTATCCTCCTCCAATGTTTTCTTGATGACCCAACGCCTACATTTACAGTAAAGTGCAGTGGACGAAAATACACATTAGCTTATTACAAGTTACAGCCGTGTTCTTTCATGCTAAAGGTCAAATATCCACTGTGCAGAAGCTCTCTGCTGGTTTGGATGGAAAGCACCTAATTATTCCCATTGCTGTGAATGAGATGTGCTGCTGTGCTTGTGGCTCGATGGAGTGAATTCAATAGTTCATAAAATCAGGTCTGCACTCTTAAAAAAAAAAAAGAGTGATGTATTATAGAGTAGCCTGCAGTAACAAAAATGATACAAGAAGAGAAAGTTTTCATTTCATTTTTTTTTTTTCTCCTGAAGCAGTTTTTAGGATTTGGTTTTCTCAGGAAGAGTATTGTGCCACATTTCATGCAGGTTATCAAAGAATAAAGGAGGAGACTGGAAGGTAAATTGTGTTCAAACTGAACCACACCTGATTTTTCAAGGCTCCAGCTTATCACATTTCAGAAGAAGCTGTAGCAGGCATAAAACTAAAATTGGCTTTAGCTGAATAACCCTCTAGTCAAAGCAGGAGGGTCAAAAAAAATTATGGGAGGAAACACTTGTTTTAATTCTGATGCTGTTAAATTGTCATTGGAAAAAGTGAAGAAGTAAATAAGAAAATATGTAAGTTGTGTCTGATAAATTTCTGAACAAATTCCACTGTTGGCACATTTTCCCAATACCCACTGCCATTATTATTTTTTTATGAGTTAAGAAGCAGTCAATTACTCAGCTATTAAAACTGATCCTGAAGTACAGTTTGACCAGTTTTATAGAGGTCATATTATAGATGCTAATGATGACAGTTTGGTTTCATCTTCAAAGTTTCTCTTTAGTTCTGAAATGTCAGCATTCCTTTTTTTTCTTTTTCTTTATATTTTTGATACCAGCCCAGAAAGTTGCCTTTATTTTTTATGTTTCAGCTTTATGCTTTATTCTAGTTTTTTATGCTTCTATAAATTTTTAAAGTAGAACATGTGGCACAAGTAATAACATCATCATTCAAAGGAACCCTATATCTGGCACATTTTTTTGCATGGCCTTGATTTTTTCTAAAAAGTAAAAATATGATATTCTGATTTGTCAGGAAGCACACAGTGTGGTTTGTTCTGGACATTAAACATTAATGATGCAATTTTGTTTTTTATTTTAGCTGTGTCTGGTTCAGTTTGATTGGAAAGTTATAGTAGCTTGTACACAATGTAATGAAAAATTAGTTATATGCACCTTGCACAGTTAGTAAAATATTCCTCAAAATTATTGTTGAATTGAGAAAAAAAATCCCGATTTTTTTACAAAGTAGTTATATTTTTACTTGACTTCCGTCCAAGTTATTATTACCCAATGTCTTTATTAGATACAACCAACAAAAATAAAATAAACTTTACCACACTGAAACAAACAAACATTTCATTAAGTAAATTAAGCATGTGCCAATTGTTTTTTTTATTTCTCATTTTTTGAGTTTACAGTCAGTGAGTGATCCCAGGAAGACAACATGCACAACACGAGGTCTGTGGTTCTAAACAATTAAAGGAAAAACAGAAATGAATAATGTTCTGAAGCTACACTTTTGTTTGACATGTCTAATTTTTTTGCTCTGAGCTAAATGCACTGGCTAGAATTAGCATTAAAAAATGGATGTGTTCTACTCAGAGCATTTCATTTGAAATCCAATGATTCCCCTCCTGCTGTGAACTTAGACAGCAGCTTTCCTAATCAGGTTTGTATGGACTGTTGGGGAGAATTTCATTCGTATGAGTGAATAAAATAACAAAAGAAAAAAAACATTGACTACCAAAGTTGTGAATGGTGAAGCTTCAGAAAGTCATAGTGAGTCAGAAAGTAAAAGTGGAGGAGGAGGGAGGGTCGACAGCTGACACTATAGCTTCCTGGTAAATCATCAAAGCAAGGTGTTCGGGGCCTGTTTGGACACCTTACCTCCTTCAAGATTCTTCTAAAACACACTCATTAACACACATAGACAGACAAATTGCCACGCCTAATCCACCCACATAAACGCACTGGTAAGGTTGACCTCGTCACCTTTGCCACCCCCTGACTAATTTCACCCCCTGTAAATGAGGGGGAGCCCTCTGTCCCTGTGTCCTTCTGTCCGCTTTCATCCTCTCTCTGTGTCTGCAGACCTGAATGAGTGCGGGCTGAAGCCGAGGCCCTGTAAACACAGATGCATGAACACATACGGGAGTTACAAGTGCTACTGCCTGAACGGCTACATGCTGATGCCTGACGGGACGTGTGGAAGTAAGTCTGACAAACACATTCGCACAAGACTCTGTGATTGTTCACACTGTTTGAATTATTGCCTAAAGTGTAAAAATATCTGTTTTCATCCATTCCATTTTTTCTCCTCTGCTTTGTAAATGTGTATGCGCCATCATGAGATGTTCGTCTTTTGAAAGAATAGCTCAGATCCTTCGAAGTGCAGTTTTGTAGAGGGGTTATGAACAGTTATTATAGAACAGGTACGGACAGTTTAATACAGCTGTTGAAGATAGCTCTTTGCACAACCCCCGTTTGGAGAAATAGCTGGCCAGATTGATGAGCTCATGGCTAGTCTGAGCAAATCCAAGACCAAAGTGTTCTTGAGCCGTTCTTGATGCAGTGCTGACATTCATCCCCAGATTTCTGGAGGTTCTTGAAATCATTTGATAATATTCTGACCTGTACATATTGAGATATTCAAAATTATTCCAACACTTTTAGACACAGTTTTTTTGGATACTGGTGAACCTCCGCCCAACTTTACTTCTGAGAGAATGCTCATTTTTATATCCAGTCCTTTTGCTGACCTGTTCACCTTATTAGATGCAAAAATGCTCCTCCAGCTGTTTCTTACTTGTACCACTTTATTTTTATAGCCTTTTATTGCCTCTGTCCCAAATAATTTGATGCCATCAACTTCAAAATTATCCCATGTCTTCTTTAAATGTTACAATTTTTTTTTGTTTTGGAACTGGGGCTGTATAACAGGTAAGCTGTCCACTACTTTTCCACAGAATGCCACTTCAGTACATTCGAACTGACTTGAGTATAAATGCAGACGAGGGAATTTCACATTGATTGCATTTTGCCTTCTTGTCATTAAATACTTTTTCCTTTCTGTGTGAGGACCTCTGACAGCTGCCTCACAATCTTTTGATAGACTGTTTTGATTAAAGCCCCATGTTGATCTGCTTCATTATGGTAGCTCTGCTGTATGAAAGACCCCTGTGAAGAGCACTTCCAGGGCGAAAATGAGAAATCTAAAATAAGTCTTTCAGCCCTCAAGTGAGTGTGCAGTTTTTATTAGACACCTCGAGGTAATTCCATATAATGTGAGCTGCTGTCTGCGCACATCTCCCTGTAAATTCTGTTTTTCACCTGATAACTGTTTTCCAACAGATTTCCATTAGGAGATGGAGTGACTGCTTCTTCTTTGTTTTAATTAGCGCCTTTTACACAGATAGAAAAATAATTCTTCCCCTTTTCAAAGTCTGGTCTGTGCATACCACTTGAGGCGATTTGAATTTATTCTGTGTGTTGTTTTTGTAATGATGGTGTTAAACACCTTGCTGCTCTTCTTTTCGCTCCCTTGCTTCTGCTTTGATCAATGGATCACTGTGGCATTTAATCAGCCCAGACTGCCTCTGTCATCAAACTGTACTCCAGGGAGCCCGCAGCAGCTGAAAAGAGCTGCAGCAGCAGGAGCCCTGCTTTTAATTTCCCTTTTAGGGTTCGGAATTTATCAGGAAAAAAAAGCTGAACAAAATCTGTTCCATTATATTGTTATTTTGGAGGATCTTGATCTTCACAACATGGCTCCACAGCAGCGGAGTTGCACACAGCCACCGTCGATACGGTGCAGATGGATTATCAGTCTCTGGGTGTGAGGAAGGGTCACAAAGGTAGAAGGAGAACTGTTCGAGTGGAAGGTGTGAGCACAAAGCAAGTGCGCAGCAGAGGAATCCAATAATGGCAGTGTGTGTGCTGTTCTCTCAGCGGTGCCTTGGGGTCAAGCTTGCTAATATCCGAAAAGGCAGGCGAAGTGGCCTGGCTCCTACAAATTGGCTGGAGGATAAAGAGCGTGTAGAGATGTGTGGGGGAGAAAAAGTGTGGCTGAGAGCAGAATGAGCTCCTTTGTGGCACATGCATGAGTTATTATGTGTGTGTTTTTTTTTCTTTCCCCCCCATCAGACACTCACACTTGTGCTGTGGCCAACTGCCAGTACGGTTGTGAGGTGCTGAAAGGAGAGGTCCGATGTCAGTGTCCGTCGCCGGGGTTACAGCTGGCTTCAGATGGAAGAACCTGTATGGGTGCGTCCCTCTCTTAATATATCTGCAGGCATGAAAGCTGAGCTGCATGTTGCCACTCCCATCCATGAGCAACTGATGTACGACAACATGGCTTTTCTCAGCTTGTAGGTTTGATCAGGGATTATTAGGACGCAAAAGTTTACAGAAAATAAAATCTTGATGTAAAAACACCTGTTTTGGAAGTGAAACAGAAACAAAGCATTAAGCATGATGATGAATTGTTGTAATGGATTTCATAAAAACACATCACTGCTTCTTACTAGATAAAGTTTTAGATGATGACATTATTTTTTACATTTAAAGTAACAATGAACTGTGGAGGAGCCCTGCACAGTCCTCTGTTCATTATCAGAATGTTGTGTTTCTGCTTCTCAGACAGGTAACAGATAATAGGTGGGGGTCAGCCAAGGTAGTTAACCTGTGTCAGGTTTAAACTCCGGTCCGACCCATTTCTGTTATCAGCCCATTTAACGACTCTGGTAGCTAATAAAAGGGGGGCAGGTTTCGAAAACTGGGTAAACATCAATCATGAAGGAGGGTCTGGAAAGGTTTTTCTCTACAGGTGGGATGACAGTTTGAAGAAACGTTTTTTTTGTTGTTTGTTGTTTTAGATGCATACAAGCTTTATAGCAGTTTATAGAGCTTTGGAATTTGCAGAAGTCTAAAAGAAAAATAAAGTATTTAAGGCAGTATGATACTGCACTTATTGATGATAGTTTAATGTTTTTTTATTTGTAAATTTTGCAAATCAACAAACACATTAATTAGCTATTAATTGGAAAAATAAATACCCAAACTTACTTGATTTTTATATAATTATATTATCGAAAGTGATGTATGATATTGATGCATCGCTAGTATTATGAGTGATTTAATTAAAACTGTTTGTACTTTAATAATTTGGTCAGTTTCAGTCTCTATGAGGCACACCTCTGTTTTAAATGGTCACAGACTTGAATAAAGTGTGTGTTCACACTGCAGAACTCTTTTAATAAAAGAGAGAGAGACAGAGAGAGAGAGAGAAAGGACTCCTAAAGACAGATGTCTTGTGCTCTTTTACAAAAACATATAGACTTATTTGCAGCTGTAAGTGCATCAAAACACAAAAATAATGTTGACTAAAGCTTTAGAGTTGTTGGGAGATTATATAGTTTTACTCATGACCTGTAATGCTTAGTGTTGGGAAGTTAATTTAGCTGATGTTTTTGTAATTAGAGTTTAAACATTTTGCATCTGTCAAAGAAAAGTCCAAGACTTTTAATTTATAAATCTTCTGCAGATAAGATTCTTCACGTGTATTCCTATGTGTGTGTGCATTATTTGAAAATAAAATATTTCACAGTAGCAGCTGAGAAGTACTGGAGCTACAGCCTCTAACCGTTGACTCAAAAGAACATGCTCTGAAACAGTTTGGGATTAAAAGCCTCACTGATGGGAAACAATAGTAATTCAGCACAATGTTTTCAGCCTCCCGTTAAACACCAGTCTTTGTGTTCCAGCAGCGCCTCAGCCGTGTCGGGCACCAAATAAGCAAGTCATTTTTAGGCAAATGCACCCAGGCTCTCTGTGTCTAAATATTAATGCCCACGTTCCTGCGAAGGTGAGCAGCAGAGCCACTAGGAAGGAGTCTTTAAATATGAAACAAGATCGAAAGCAAGAGCACTGTACACTCTGAGGAAGAGGCTTTGTTCATAAATAAATGTTAACTAGATGATGTAGAACAGACTTCTGCTGTGAATGATAATGTTTCTTTGGTATAAGTTAATGTTAATTTATTTTACTCAGTGAAGATGTGTGAATAATTTGTGTTAGTTTCTAAAAAAATGTGTTTTCCTGGTTGTAATGATGAGAATTTTTCTTTACTGTCCTGCAGATGTGGATGAGTGTGCAGCAGGGATCGCGGTGTGTCCCAGGTTCAGGAAATGCATCAACACCTTTGGTAGCTACATCTGCAAGTGCCACGAGGGCTTTGACCTGCAATACATCAACGGAAAATACCAGTGCTTAGGTACGTCACGCTTTATTCTGTAATGACGCAGATGAAGGTCAAATATAGGCTCAGATATTTAGCCCAAATCAATATGCACAATAAGGTCTGGCCTCAGATGCTTCTGTTAAGAAGTTTTTGAATATTTAAAAATCTGTTGTCAAAATTGGTTTTGTTGGTTAGTTTTCATTAAATAGTACCAACCAGTGGCAGGAATGAAAAACGTATGCCTTACATCTGTGGTTCCTGTGTTGTTGTTTTTTTGGAGCTGCGGCTAAAAAGTCAAAATCACTTTTCTTAGAGCGAAGCAGCAACTAACAACACAGGACATGAAGCCATTTTAATTAGTTTTATATTGACAGCTCTATTCCACCAGCAAAAGTAAGACCTTGGCGCTTTACTCAGAGAAATCCATCAAATACATTAAAGAAACACTTGAGGATTGTGTGGAAAAAATGAACTCTGACATTAGTTAA
>JAVKLF010000100.1:7890007-7904687 GCA_034783495.1 Millerichthys robustus
GGAGAACATCAGCGAGCATGCCCAGGCATTGTCTGGGGGTTTTACAGGCACGTGGAGGCCACACACACACACACACAAACACACTACTGAGTGTTCCCTTTAATTTTGTTAGCAGTGTGTATATCCTCATTTCTTTGCATTTATGTGGGAGAGCCCCATCAAAAGTATGTCTGTTATGCTAGCAATGTCCAAGCATTCATTTGTTTGTGTTCATACAGCTCCCCCTGCAATAGCACTGATCCCCCCTCTAGGGTGTGAACTCCCCACTTTCGGAAAACAACTGCATGATGTAAATATCACGAGTAATAAGTTGGTGTTGACTAGTTTAGAGGAAGATTTCTGTTCTTTTCTTCATAACCCATGCTCTATGACTGATGGCATGACTGATAAGGTGCTAATTTTTAAAAACTACTTGACAGATCATCACTTCAAATTGATCACACTATTATTTAAAACAAGAACACAAAAAATTATTAATAAAATACTTACGAGTAAACATGGTTAGGAACCAGGGAATAGCATAAAGCTGTAAGGAAAACAAAAGAAAAGAGGGAGTTATATTGAATATTTTGTCTGAAGTTTTAAATGTGAAAAAACAAAAAACAAAACTCGATTAAAACTAATTAACTGGTTTTAAGTGAAAGGATGTTGGTCTTTGATAGAAGCAGCACATGTGGCTCCAGATGTCTACAGATGGTGAAAAAAAGGCAACATGACGGAGTAGTTGGCTGAAAGAATCCAAAATGAAAAAAAAATAAAATAAAACTAAGAAAGAATATCACTGAATCAGTCACATTATGCAATCATCATACTTATCTTATGTCTTTGGTAATGCTGAAAAAACTGGGTGCTTTTTCATTTTCAAACTATTTCTCTGTACTATTCAGCAGCCAAGAGTCTGAAAGAGGGAAAACTTCAGCTTATCGCATAAACTTAATAGACAGCTAATTGCAAGGGAGCTTGTAACTGTAAAGCGGACCTCTCATGTTCCCAACAAAGATGAGCTAAAAAGCTTTTTAGCTCCCAGTTACAACTGCTCAGAACAGCTCGTGTAGCCAGATTGCATTAATAGGTGCAAACAGCAGCGCTTGGAGAGCAGATGAGGCCAAACTGAAATGACCTGACTTAAACTGGTGGCTACGTGTAATTGGAGTCATTGCTGGTTGCTTTTACTAGAAAACAGACCATTAACACTGCAGTATTCTGACAGATTGACTCATAGCTGTATGCCTGCACTAAATGAAGGTGTACTTCGGTGTGCATTCATAAAGCATTGATATTTTGCTTTTGGAGGGGAGGCAAATGAATTTCCTGTCAAAGGGAAACAAAAGTTCACTGTGTTCACTGAAGTTCACAAAGAAGAGGGGATTTATTGTCTGTATGGTCTAATTACTCAGAATGGCAAAAAAAAAAACTGTATCAACAGAGATTGTTTTCCTTCATTATCCTGACCTAACAATGAAAACAAGCAGACTTCTTTGAAAAGCAAGTCAGTGCTGGAAGTATTACTGATGGGATAAGTTTTAAGTCATCAAAATAAAATTCTATAACATACCACTGAAGCAATAATATGTTCTGTTCAAGATTAAAAAAAAATAAAAAATTAAATTAAAGGTCTAGCATCCCTTTAAGAAATGTACATAGCCCATTACCTTTTGTGCCAAAGTTTTAAACTAAAAAAATCTTATGCTGAGAAAAGACAGTTATAGTTGTTTTGGTCAAACTTTTTAAAAGCCATTATGCACAATCTCATGCAATATTCTGAGATGTCAAAAGGCATTCAGCTATTACCACATCACACTTTAACAACTTAATTTTAGGTTGTAGCCATATATGTGTTTGCTAAAGTTGATTAGCTATGACGTAGTTCTTGCATTAGGGTGATGCCAAATGTTAACAAATGGTAAAAGCACAGCCAATGATTACGTTTTGAGATTGGTGAGGCAGTATTGGTGATTTTGAAACCACCTCTGAGCAGTGAACGTGGAAGGAAATATTAAGTCCTGAAGTCTTTGTAGGAGAGACTTGACTTTTCCGTGGGTGATGTCTCAAAGGTTACTCCACAGATGACACACATTCATCAGCACACAACTGAAATCATGGACCAGCGGTGCAGACTTTAACCTTGTCACTGAGCAGAGCAGTAAGGAGGAAAGCAAAAGGGCAGGAGGAAGTTGCACATAATAAGAGAAACAAGCCCAGCAGAGAGAAATCATTAAGTGTTCCCTGGTAGACTTCAGCTGCTGTATAAATTATCATCCCTGGGAGCGTGGGGAGAACTTGACCGTGACCACAAATTCTGGAACAAGGGGGTTGTGGAACAAAAGAAAATGTGTGTGACAATGAAAATACATACACAGAAATCTATGGATGGTCATTTCATTTGCCCTTGGCAAGGAGCCAGAATATAAGAAAAAAAAAACTACTCTCTTTGAATTCACATTAAAGTTAAATTTGCAATAAAAACAGAAATGTTCTTCTAGCTCTCGACATCAGTCAGTCAGAGGAATTTCATCCTTGGTAACTTACATCTGGGATGAAGCCAATCTCATTTAAGTGGTTGCTTAGCTCTGGGTCGTGGAAGGCAATCATTTGGGAGAAAACAGTTAAGTACTCTGAAAAAGAAAAGAGAGCAAAAGAACAAAAATTCTAAATTTATTGTGAAGCCTGTCCACTAAGGTACAAAGAACATGAGGTTGACAATGACAAAAGACAAGACCAAGACAAAATATAAATATATATAAAAAATACCTCAGCATACACAAATTTTATTGTTAAATATTTGGTATTAATAAAATTTTTCACATTTCAAAGCCCAATTGTTCATTTCGGACTGCTGCGCCTCAGTAAAACCTAAAAAAATTATTTCTGTAAATAATGAATGAACCTTAATTCTTCAAAATAAATATCAACAAAGGAGCTCTGATCACACAAATATACATCAGCTCCCTCTCCAGTGCATCAGGTCATGGAAACGCATGATAATAGGCGCATTTCCAGCAGAGTCCAAGAGGTGTGGGGTGCAGCTGTTTATCAGTCACACAGAAATTGATCGTGACATTTCTCTGCAGGCATTTTCAGTTTCATTTTGTTTCTCTATCTCTAAATGATGTGGCTCAGCTGCAAACTCCATTAAGACAGTCTGATATGATTTTTTTTTCTCCTCACCTTAGGAGCAACATTGAGCCAAAATTTAATCAACATTAAGCTGACAGCCTGATGCTCGGTGCCAGCCAAATATAATTTGTTTTTTTGACAAAGTCTCAGACCAAGTTTATTAGTGATTAGTCAACTTGTATTGGCTGTTGACTACATGAAAATGAAAACAGGTATAGTAAGAAGGTGATGCTGTGTCAAATGTCAATTGTAATCAAGAAAAGTTAAATAGTCCTTAAAAATATAAAAATACCTTGGACTTTGCAACACTGTAAAGTTACAGGCACAATTTATTTTTTTGTTTTACTGAGACTTAATGTGAGAAACGAACATAAAGCAGCACGTAATTGTAAAGAGCAAAGAAAATGGTTTGTAACAGAACATTAGTGGTCAAACATCTTCATGAAAACCCAGGAACATACCAGACAGGTCTGGGATAAAGTTTTTAAGAAAGTTCAACCAAGGTTAAGTTCTAAAATTATATCTCAAGATTTGAGCATTTCACGGAGCCGTACCAAAATTGAGCTTTTTGGTCTCAATGCAAAACCTTGTGCAGCAGAAACCTAACACTGAACATCCCCTTCAACACACCATCCCCACTGTGAAATTTGGTGTTGGCAGCATCATGATGTGGGGAATATTGAAGATGGATGAAGCTAAATTACAGGTCAATCCTGAAAAGAAAACCTGTAAGGCCCTTCTCCACGGGTGTGCCTTTAAACGGTTCTCATTAGTTTAGCCTCGGCCAAATGTGTCTCTATTTCCAGTCCCAACCTGGCTTTCAGAACCACCTCGGCAGTGGGTTCAGGCAAGTGAAACTGGGTAATGCGTGCAAACAATTTTGATGTTAGCAGATTGCTGCCCGTGCCGGCTAAACAAGGCAGAAACTCCTCCTGCAAACACTTTGTGGAGAGAGGAGCAGAAGCTGCACAGAGAAGTCTGAAAGAAGCAGATATACTGGGAGGTTTCGGACAAACTGGCTGCCCACAGTTACATGTGCACGTATAAATAAATACACTGATATTTATTTGTGTGACAAATTTTTAAAAAGCTGACTACCGGACCCAAAATATCCAGTCAGAGCGACAAAGGATTTGGTTTAGATCAAAGCATATTCTTCTGCTTGAACTGAATCCAACTGAGAATTTGAGAATTTCACAAATATGGGCTAGTTTGTGTTGATGATCTATTTAAATGAATCCCAGCCTCAAACTGGCTAAAGGCGGAAATGTAACAAAACATTACAAACTGGTATGAATAGTTTTTAGAGCACAGTACAGACTGCAGCTGTGTTCAGAAGTTTCACCTCTAAGACAACAATTGCTTTTACTTGTTTAGCTCACCTTGAATGACGTGAGAGTTGTCCTTCAAGAAAAAGTTGTACAGATACTTGGGAATGAAGGCAGACATGCAGGCATACGCTAAGGCTATATGAAACATAAAAAAACAGTAAAAAGGTAGAGGTAAAGACAATCAGCTGTCAGTGACAAGAAGCAGCCTGAAAAACTCAATCCTTACCTTCATTATTAAAGTTCAAATACAGAAATGGGGCACAAAGTGAATCCAACCCTGCAATGGACATTAAAGCACATTTATTTTGAGCTCAAAATAGCATTCCTGAGGTTAAAGGTCAGCATTTTCAAAATGTGACAAGACCACCATCTAGTGCTCAGTTATGCATGGTACAGAAACAAGAACTAAATGACGAGCATGGAGTGAGGCAGTAAAACAGATTGATGGAGACTGACTGACCCTGCCAATAGACCAGGTCGAGGTGGGAGACCACCCAGGCTTTCAGCACCCGTCTGAACTTAATGTGGCCCTCGGGAGATGACAGCAACTCATCGTATTGGTGACAGCGTGGGATATCCACTTCAATCTGTGCACATAACCACCCAGAACATTTATATGAAGTTATAGGCAATTAAAATATTTCAAAAACCTAAAATGCCGCAGATGGTTTTATAAACAGCCGTCTACCTGTCTGTCAGTTGGAATGGGAGTGTCCTTGTCTATGCTGTCATACTTGGCTTGAATGTCACCCTGGGCAAATAATAAATACGTAGTTAAATCTATTTTATTCCCTCCAAGACAGAAACACCTTTTTTGTACCTCAATGCCCAGCAGTGCTGCCCACACCAGTCCTCTAACAAGAGGAGGGATATCCACTCTAGCTTCTTTCCACACAACGTTCTTCTTGTAAGGGTAGGCCTAAAATCAAACAGCAAATCAAGGATGTATTATCTAAACTTATTGACATCAATATTACTATTTTATTTATTTATTTTACAAACACTGGAAAAAGTATTTAAGCTGAAACAATCTCCAGGCTCTTGTGCTTCTCTCCACATGTGGTGTGTGCGACTTGAGGAGCCTGAGACACATAAATCTGTATGCCTCCCTGACCTTGAGCAGCCTGTCAAAGAGGATGATGCGGATGAGCTGGTATTCTGTGTCCCGCTCGCGAATGATGAGTGGCAGCGTGACGGTGGCCGACAGCTCGTTGCTGCTGTTGGACTGCGGCAAACTTGACTGCCTGGAGGAGGGAAAAGAAGCAAAAAGGAATGTGACGTTACCCATGCCAAAAAAACGACAGGGTGATGGGGGAAAACAGTGACAGGGAATTAGCCTTGACAGCAGATAGTTCAGGAGGGAGAGGGCTTACTCATCTTCCAGTAAAGGGTAATAAGCTTCTCCAGCGACATCCTTCAGTCTCTGAGGGGAAAAAATAGAACCAAAACATTTATTCTTGATTCTTCAGAGTCTGTATGGTGTTTTGCAATTAGGCACCGTAGTGGCAACACAGTAAATATTCACACTGAACATATGTTTGCACCTAATGTGTCACTTGTGAATCTTGTAAAAGGAAGAGTGCAAAAAATAAAGAAATATAGAGTTTGACATTTTGGCTCAGCTGTTTCTTCATCACTACAAATAGAAGCAATGCACTCTTTATTGTGGTGAAAGCCCTGATCAGTCGATCCATCTTCGGCTTCATCCTACTATCAGTCAGGAACAAGACGTCCAAATACTTAAACTCCTCTGCTTGAGACATGGACTCGTACTAGTTTCCAACCTGGAGGGTGCACATTTTTTCCACTTCCCCTTTCCAAAAAGCAGAGACGAGACCCTGATGGTCTCAAACCAGACCTCCGTTCTATGACTTACCCTTGAATTCGTGCTCATGAACACCACAAACAGGATCAGTGATACAAGACAGGCTTGGCGGAGCGCAGTCTGCACTGGAAACAAGTTCAACTTTATGCAGAGGACAAAGCTCTCGCTTTAGGTATAGAGAGACCATACAGCCTGGTACCTTGTACTCCTTTAGCACATCCCACAGATTTACTTTAAGGATTACAGTCACAAACGTTTTTTCAGAGGAGAATGTAAATACTTTTTACGGTATGGAACATAAACGATCTTACATTTCGGAGCTGGCACAGAGATAGGGTCACTGTGGTGTCATCAAGCAAGAAACTTCTATCCCTGCACTGGCCAAATGACTCCCCATCCTCTAAGACAAAACTAGAAATAAAACAAAGATGGATATAGATTGTGTTAATTTTACAAAAAAAAAACAGTGAAACAGCATTTTTGTGTGTTTGTGATCTACTTGGGCAAAGTGCAGATCGGAGGTTTGGACTGTATGATTTCTTTGTTGGTAAGCTCCTTCTCCAGATCTCCCCCCGCAAGACACCACAAATGGTAAACTTCGTCTATGCCTCGCTCTGACAAGTAGTCTTCATCGTCATCTGAAACCGCACACACAGAAAAGGAAGGAAGTAATTTCCCAGACAGCACAGGTGTTTCTACATCAAGACATCTGAGAATGTTTTAGGTATACGACAATAACAGCTTGCCTAGATAAGACAAGTTTTAGGTACTAAATGTCACATTTGCAACTTCAGCTGGCCAACAACACATAATTGGATTTTAATGAAACTCTCAAAAAATAATCACTGGATGTACATTTAGAATTCATTAATCTTTGGAGTTGATCTAATTCAATATGGCCACCACAGTTAATCAACTTTAGCTAACAGATTATGTAAGATTATATGAAATTGCTTATAATGTCATTGAAAATGGTTGTCATTAAAAACGCTATATGTCTGTTCCTTCTCATCATAAGATGATCTTAGTTAACATAAAAGGTGATGAGTCATTTGTTCTTCATCACATGAGTGCATATGAAGCAGACCTTTACAAAGATCACTGATATCATCAGGGAGCTCCAGGTGTGCACAGCGCAAAGAAGATGAGAACAGCTTGACCGGCTTCTGGAAAGGTGGATAGTGGCAGGAAATGTCATTAAACACAGGGTCTCCTAGCAGGTCTGCAGGGGTTGGCCTGAAGGACAAAAAAATATATATAGCAAGAGGGTCATAATGGGAAAAAACAGCACTAACCAGGATTTTGACTGCACCATTTTTGTCACTGTTTATCAGTGTTGACCAAAAGTTTGACATCTGTTTATTTAGAATAAAATATATATGTGCAGCTATTTTCGATTTATATCCTGCAAGAAAACAGATATTCAAAATGCCACACAAGAAAACAAGTCATTTACAGAAACTTTACTTACCTTTTAGATGGAAGAAAGGTCAAGCATTTCCTTAATAACTCAAAAACACTCTCAGGCAGCTCCTGTAAACATGACATACTTTTTCAATTTATGAGTCATTTCACAGTTTGTTTGTTTTTTATTCTCATTTTTTAAATTTATTTTGGAAACAATTACCAGTTTTTTAACCATAAAACTGTTTGGCAATCATCCATTATTATCACTTCATTCGGTGTATTCATATGTAAATGTTTTGGATGTGAAACAGTATTTACATTTTCATTCAATATATTGTTTATCTTTGAAAGAATTTTAACTATAAAGCTGTAATCTTTGTGGTTTACAAAACAAACTTGGACACTGTGGGAACTGCATTTATCTTTCAATACATTATAGTCAATGAAAAATGGTTGATCTCATTTTAGTAAACTGGTAGTTTTATGGGTTTTTTTTATTTTTTTTATTTTTAGAATTGAGTAGGAACCCCAAGGATACATCCATCACACTTTACTATCATCAAAGACCTCATAATATTGATTTCATGGGCGCTAACGGGATTGAAGCAACATGAAAACAACAAATGAACGAATAAAAACTAATTTGCAAAAGAAGCTTTATTTACAATGAAGTGCATATCTCTCATTTAATGAAATTATTGAGCTCTTAGAGTACTTGTTGGGGATAATGCTCAGCTACTACCACATCAAAATTTAGCTGAATATCTGTAATACTGATCGAATTATACCCATTTTTAGGTTTCCTTAAGTCAACTAGTTGAAGATGTCATCTTCTATTGGATTGTCTCCAATATTTTAGACTTTGAGGTTCTTTTGATAACAGACAAACAACTATGCACAGGCAGTTACATTATTGCCCATCTTCAAAATTGCGTTAAACCTGCTTTTTAAGGTCAATATACCGGTATCTTTGTTCCAACAATGATAAATGATAACTTCTTGTCTTGATAATAATGTTTGTGTTTTTTTACCTTAATGGTTTCCAAACAACCATGTTCCTCAGCAAGGACAGTCACGATGTCATCCATACAACCTTAAAATGAAGACAAAACTCACAGATTTTAACCCAAAATAAACTCCAGAGAATTTTCATTTGCATTTAGGATAATTACACTCTCTTCACTCACCCAAAGTTAAAATGAATTTCAGTTTTTCACTTATGTCTATATTCTGCAGGAGACGCCTCCCCTGCAATAGGTTCGCAAAAATACGATTTTAAGATGGATACTAATCATACGGCAGGATTTCAGGCCAAAACCCCCACAATTTGAATAAATGTATAAGGACATTTATGGGGACTCTTACTGCACACAATTCAAAAAGCAGGATTCCCAGAGACCAGACATCAGTCTTTGGTCCTGAGGGCAAAGGAGCTTCATCGCGTAATGGATCGCTGGGGTGAAATGAACCCTGGGCAATCACCTCTGGAGCAAGGTATGATGGGTAGCTGAGGTCAAAATGACAAGAACAGAAAGAGACATCACCTGTCAGCCTGTAAATAATGCTTCTTAGAGTTTGGCTGGAATAAGATCAAAGTGATACAAGTGATTCTCTGACCACTGAAGAGCCGCTAAATGTGATAAATAATGAGAGGAGAAACCTACCCAATGGGAAAATCGACATCTGCTCCATGATTCGTCATGTGATAAAGGCCAAACTTTGCCAACTTGACGTGTCCCTTCAAAGAGAAAATCCATATTAGAGTGACAGTTACATTTTATAAAAGTGTTCATTTTACTTTTACAGCAGAGTGTGGTTTATCAGAGATGAACACCAGAATTTGGGAATGGAGAGGACAAAATGACCTGCCAGCAGTCCTGACCACAACCTTACGGAACACTTGTGGAACCAGTTTGAGCGTGCTGCTCATGTCAAAGGGACCAACACAGACACATTGGCTGACAAATGCTGGGATGCCATCCCAGAGCAGTGTGTGACCAGGCTGGTGACCAGCACGAGGAGGTGGTGCCATGCTGTTGTGGCTGTGTATGATTCTTCTGCAAGCTACTGAGACTTTTGTTTGTTAAATGAATAAATTTCCAACATATCTTGTTTCTTCAAATTTCAATCATTCAGCACACCAAACAGCAAACGAGTCAATGACAGAATATATATGTTTTTTTAATGTGTGCGTGTGTGTGTGTGTGTGTGTGTGGGGGGGGGGGGGGGTCTAATAGCTAAGACAAGATGTTATGTTACAGATGTTTAACTAAATCTGATGAAGAGAGTACCTTGCAATCCAAGAGAACATTGTGAACGCCGAGGGCTCTGTGCACCAAACCGTGTTTGTTCATGAACTCCAGACCTTCAAGAACCTCGTAGGCTATCTGAAGCACCTTCTCAGGGCTAAAACAAAAACAAACTGTTTTGTGAGTGCAGTAGTGGCGAATCAAAATATACATAGATGAACATGGTAATATTTCCAAAAGTAAAAGTATTTTTTTAAATATTTAAATATTGAGCCAATAAAAGAGGTTACATGCATTTTGTAAAGCTTGTAACCTTTTATTGTGTTGTAATGTATCCTTACAGCGCTACAGCAGCAGATTTAAATTAAACTACTTACAAGTGACAAAAAATACTAAATATTATTTTTGCATTACCTCACTCTTTGTTCTAGTCTGAAATTTCCTAAGTTTCTTGCATAGTGCTCAGCAACAACAATCAGTCGTTCTATGGAGAAAGAAAACAGAAAAAACAACAACAAAAATAAATAATATTTAAATATTATTTGCAAATTTCAAGAATCAAAAACCTGTGATGCTTCGGTAATCAGTAACCGGTGTTCTGATGGAACACCATGTCCTAAAATGTATTTGAAATAAATAGACGATACAGCTGCATTGTATGCAGCTGATGATTGTAACAGAATATTTCTATAACCTTAGCAGTGAATTACTGAAAGACAAAATGGTTTCAATAAAACTAAATACCAAGTATTAAATGTAGTTCTCTAATAAGAAAAAACATCTACAGGAATAAATCTTTCTGAATATCCATATAAAAATTATAATGTCCTCAACTCCTGAAATAGCAATAGCCCATCTATCCTTTGTTGTTGTTTGTTTTAATGTAGTTGTGACGCACACTGCAATCATGGGCACTGTTTAAATAAAAACAAAAGGCATACTCTTATACACACTAGTTTATAAAAACATGAGGTTAAAACGTGAAACAGTTGTACCATGTTTCCCTCTGGAAATGTCCACATACTGACAAAGTCTGGGATGAGTGATGGTCTTCAGGATCTGGAAACGTCCCAGGATTTTGATGGAATTTGGAGTGAGAGGGAGGCCATTGCTGCCACAAACATCATGAGGGAGAGCTGAGGCAAAGAAGGTAAAGGCTCCTAGCTGGGCATCTTTAAGGGGCCTCATTGTGTCACTGTGACTGATTTAAAACACAGACAATGGAACATACAGTCAAACCTAAATATTATGTGGAAAATATCGTTTCATCTTTACGATACAATGACTTACAATTCGTATTGCCATTGTAACACAATTACCCTCATATGCACTGAGATTAGTGTGCAGTTGGGTAAATGAAGTGACAAGTGTTTGATGATGCAAAGTAAAAGCACAACTGCCTATTTTCTTTCCACTTAAATTATATGATATTGTAATGTGCATTACCTCAAGCGTGTCTTCTCGCACCTAATGAAGCGGCTGTAGGCTCACGTCGACAAAATCAACATGAATACATTTTTATGCTTTTGAAACGAATTAGTTTCCTGCTTTCTGCAATGTGACGGGAACAGCTGAGTGAACGTGAGCAGTGACGATAATTTTGTGCGACGGAGCCGTAGCGGAACTTTCTAAAAACATACAAGTTTTCGTGATTTAAATTTTAAAAAATCTTCAAAATTTCGGTTCTGGGTTTTATTTTTGCCTTTTTTCAGAGCTACTTTTTAAGTTGATTAATTGTAAACAGGCATTGTGCGTTGACGCCTTATCTAAATAGTTGATTTCTATAACATACGGATAAAATATCTAAAGGCAAACTGAAGGAGCTGCTTCTCATCTAGATGCTTTATTAGTCTAACAGTGGGGACCTGAGTGAGCGGTTAGCCGCTAGCTGCCTTATCTAAAGTTAAGTAGCTAGTGTAGCACCTGTCCTTAGCTCTCCCTGAAACGTGGCTTGCTGCGGTATATGTAAGTCTCAGAAAAGATTTCTGTTGCGTTTTAATGCTAATGCTAATATACTGAGCTGCCAGTGAAGTCCTTGTAGTGCTGGCTTCTTTAAAAGAAAACTAAAAGTCAACATTTGTTTTTCTTGTTGAGGAAAGTAGTTGAATGCTTTACAGGTTTGACTGACGCAACCTTAAATGATGCACTCACATGACACTTATTTGTGTTAAACTGATTTATTAATTTGATAAATCAACCTGTAACTTAACAGTATTTCTATCCATATTATCCATATCATATTGAAAATACTTGGGCATTTTGTGTTTGCAAGTATGAAAAAACAGCTATTGATTCCAAGTTTTGCTTTTCAGCTTTACCGCTTAAAACGAGTATGAAGATGTTTACATCTGGTGCTAAAGGCTGGACATTTTTTATTTTATAACGTGTAGAACCTGCTAATGCCTTCAGGTGGTGCTGGCACACTGCACTGTTTTGCTAAGTGCCCTTCTGCAGAATTGTTTCCAATATTTGAACCATAAATAAAGAAAATACTTAACCTGACTGACAGATTTATATATTTATTACCAATAACTTATGTAGTCTATGGCTTTGCTTTTATCAATTAATGTTGATATTAATCAGAAATAAAACTATGTATTCAATAACAAAACAAATGGCTCAAAGTCTTTTACTGAACCAGTAGTTTTTATACCATTTTAAATTAGTAAATGCAGCAGAGTTATATTTTTACTTTAGAGAACAAATAAATCAGACAGGCTGAAGGCTGGTGATTGGCTGCACAGTTTTCACTTGGTTCATAAATATAGTTAAGTTCAAATAAAACAGTTCTGCTCCAGAAAAGTCCTTGTACCCGGAATCCATTTGTATTCAGATTCACCTCAGGATTTTGTGAGTCAGTTTTTGTTATTACTTCAGTACAAGTGCTTTTTAAATCAGTTTATAAAAAAAGCAACATCACTTTGATTCTTGATTTTTATCAATTCCAGTTGTGGTTTAAATTTCCTCATTTCCCAATCTTTTGTTTTCATCTTCTGCCAGCCTGTTTTTTCAGCGCCTGCTCGTGTAAAAAGTTATTTTTCTTCTACGCCTCTGCCTTGTAAAAATCTGTTTTTATTTTTTTCTCTCCAAGTTTGCTGGATGCAACTATATAATGGAACGTTAGCTTCAAGCTTGTGTCCAGCTATGATTAAAGTTTCCACTTACTACAGTGAAAGATAGCTATAATTCAAGAGTTTTCATGAGGTCTGTAAATGTCACACTTTAACAGAAACGTTCACATTTTCCTGGAGTCATGTTGTTCTGATCTATTTTCTAATTTTATTATCGATAAAAAAAATCTAATGTGGACATTGGCAGTTTACTAACTATTCAAACTACTTAAATTATTATTTAACATGTTTATTTTATATGGATTTCATGATTTAAGCTTATGATGTTCAACTTAATGCAGTAAAACTGCTTTGCATTTGTGATTATTGCAGCATAAAGTTTGATGTCAGGCAAAAGCTTAAAATTACTTAGTAGCCACAATGCCTTCACAGTGAACCTGCAGCATGTACAGGTACCGTGGAATTATAGTTTTCTTTTTTGTTTTTGTGGAGACTAGTTGACTGACCTTTGCGGTCATTTTGGACACTGCAGTTTGTTGTGGAGTTGGACAGGAATGCACAACTCAAAACATCTTGACCATTCTGCTTTAGTAAGCAATCTGCAGGCAGTGTCTCAAAAGTTTAATAAATGCAGGGAACAGGGGGGACATCGCATTAAAAAATAACTTTTTTTTTTTTTTTTGAATAAGGAGAAGCAGAAAATCCAGCCCAAACGTCTGCAGAAATGTTGGAGATTAAATGTTTGATTTTAAACTCCTGTGTGTTTTTTTTCCCCCTCTGTTAGGTTTTTAACTCGCTCATTAATCAAGATGTCAAGTCACAATCCATTGTTGAGGCTGGAGCAACGAGCAGCTGAGGCTGACCAGCTTATCGAGTACCTCAAACAGCAAGTCCAGCTGCTAAAGGAGAAAGCCAGTAAGACACAAACACACTTCTGCTCTATTGATGTTTTAATAGTAAAGTTTAATACCAGATTTGTCTGGATGGGAATGGGATTCATTTCTACACATTTTATGGAAACATTAAAAGATTTTATTCTTTGTCACAAATGACTTGGAATAGATAAATGTTTTGTTGTTGAGGACTGTTTTCAAAGTTACATAATGCTTGACAAAAAATGTCATTAAAAATGTTAAATATGGTATTTCTAACTCCAAATTAAACAAGTTTTCCTGTGTAAGTAGCACCGCTGTGGAAAGTTAAACTATAATTTGGTGCTGTTTAGTAACAATCTTTTGTTTTCTTGCAGTTGTCCAGGCCAGCATCAGAGAGGAGAAGAAACTCCTGGTAGAGAATGCCAAATTAAAGAATGATATCGAGGAGCTGAAAAAACAGCTGCTGGAAAAAGAAAAACAGAGAGGAGGTATGCTTTTTAAACATGTCTATCCCAAAAAGAAGATTATAAATGTGTTCTCCTTTTTCAGGTTGTAAAAGCAGTTTTATGGCTCACTTTTCAGTATTTGATGAAGTAGCAGTCGTTTGGTCTGTTTTTAACCATCAAAATGTTCAGCTTGACAGGGAATAACGCACATGACTTTTAGTATTTGCAACATTTACACTTTTTGAACTACAATCTTTATTAACAAAAATTAAACCAATACCAACCTCTCCTTGGGCTGCCACCTTATCGTGGTGGAGGGGTTTGAGTGCCCCAATGATCCTAGGAGCTATGCTGTCTGG
>JAVKLF010000100.1:7904787-7929546 GCA_034783495.1 Millerichthys robustus
CCCCGGGGAAGACCCAGGACACGCTGGAGGGACTATGTCTCTCGGCTGGCCTGGGAACACCTTGGGATTCCCCCGGAGGAGCTGGAAGAAGTGGCCGGGGAGAAGGAAGTCTGGGCCTCCCTTCTGAAGCTGCTACCCCCGCGACCTGACCCCGGATAAGCGGTAGAAGATGGATGGATGGATGGATGGATATACCAATAGAATACCATTAAGATTGCTACAATTCTTTCAAAATCACTGTTCTCTGATATCTACTGCAGCAAACATTCTCAGAACAACAATAGATCAAAGTGCTCAGTTTTACGTTCTAATGTTCCTTTTAGCTACTGTCTTGCTAATTTTAGTTTAGCTACAGCTTTGTGGATTTAGTTATTGTTTTAATATTTGAAGTTTTTAGCAATAGTTTTATTACATTTAGCTTTTAGCAACATGTTTTGCTAACTTTAGCATTTAGCTCTACTTGTTATATTTAGTTTTTAGCGATTATTTTCCTATATTTAGCTTCTGGCAACTGTTTGCCACATTTACCTTTTATGCTTTTACAAATTTTAACAGTTATTGATCATTTTAACTCATGCTATGTTTGACTATAAAAATTCATTTGATTTGTTTATTAGTTAAGACATTTAGCACTCAGATTTCAGACTGCATTTTTATTTGTAGAAAATAGTTTATTAAGTATCATCTTTGAATTTTTGCCTCAGCCCAATAAACCAGCTCTTGTTGTTTTTATTTCAAGCAATCTTGGAACTTCAAAAATCCATATTAGGCTGATGAGGACCCCATGTGTATCAGTCTTTGTGTGTCAGATGTGTGTTGATGTTCAGGAGCAAACAGCTCTGATTAGTTAATGTGTTCCAGAAGGGAGTTGCAGAAAAGAAAGAGGCCTAAAGAAATAAGTAATTTAACCTGGCTCAAGTTGGAAAGTTTTAGAAATGGGTTCCAATACATTTGAGACAATCTTTTCCACCCACTGTAATTAATTTTAGTGTTTATTTATGGACTAGCTATTTATGGACTAGCTATGGGATTGCTTTAAAGAGACCTACAATAGCCTAATCACATATAGATAAATATAGGCAAGTTTTTGCTTATTTGTTAGAGATTAAAAAGTAAATGATATAATCCAACTACAAGGTAGTAGGGGCGGGGTGGGGGGTGGGGGGGTAGCCCTACAGGCAGAAGTTACAGTTACAGTGGTTCCATCAATTCATGTTGCTTAGACAAATATGTTTCCAATTCGCAGAAATTAGAGCTTTATTAGCTGATATTGTTGGCCACTTGTGTTGATAATTTGCCACTCTACAAAGTAATTGCATTTCATCATAAAGTAACCAAAGTCTTTATTTACTCCCATTTGCCTTGTTAAAGTTATAGCACCGTTGCTCTCGGCACAGACTCAAAACTTTCCCCATGCTGTGTAAAAGTGAACGATCTCCAGTTTTTTTGGTAAACCCACCAGCGTCACTGAAACATACTAGGTACATTTTGTTTCTGTTTCTATTAGTAAAGGCTTGCAGCCAAGTGATAGACAGCAATATTGTTTTGTAATCAAAAGTTTGTAGCAGCTATTGTGTTTTTTTCTGGTTTGTGTTTTGGAATGGGCTTAAATTAGTCCTCCTAGAGTTTTCAGATATTCAGCTTTGCTGTTAAACTTGCCAATTTAATACACCTATTCATTTGTCCCCTGATCTCAAAGTTTAGAAGTCCTTGGCTTTGTGTCAATAAGCAACATTTATTAGTTCACCTTTGATGGTATTGTCCTTATACATAAATGTCAGTGAGTTTTGACTGTATTATATTTAATGCTGTATGAGAATAAAGTTTGTGTCAATTGGGAAAGATTTATGGGAATGTTGAGAGTTTATAAGGTTATTGCCTGCAGTTTCTAAGTATACTGGATAGTTCCTGGTTTTGTGCCTTAACATAGAATTAAGGTAATTAAAAGCTTTATGGCGACGATGGTGTGCCTGCAAACCGATGTTTGTCAGACACAAGCACTCGTTTTTGTAGGTATTCAAACATCGGGTGCTTTAAATGAGGGGTCATTTGTCTCAAAAGGCTTATTGTAGAACATCGTTCCCTGCTTTATGGTCCCATTTCCTCCTTTCCATCAATTTGGACACTATGTCATTTAGCCATCAAAACTGTTTGTATCAGGGGAGCAGTCCTCCCACTGGGTGTGTAAATAAAGCTCCCTCTGTATCATTTTCTTGTATTACGATGGTGCAACCACCTCTGTATATGAGAAGAAAGGAGTACTATATCTTCTGTTTGCGAAATCTCAAATGTTCTCTGTTTTGCAGCATTGAAGCTATGTTTTTAACTGTCCTTTCATGTTTTGAAGATGAAATTCCAGACGTTTGTGCATACATCAGATGGAATTAGTTTTTTTATCTGCCTGTTGTTTTCTACCAAAATGCACCTTTTGTTTTTCCTGCAGTTCGAGACGTTGCAGTGCCATCAGGTGACGCCGGTATTGATTTGTGTGCAAAAGCCGCCCCTCCCAAACCTTCTGATGCACCGTCCTCTACTTCCCCTCCTGCTGCTCCTGCCCAGAGCCTCCCTCCCAAAGATGAGGCTAAAAAGAAGAAGCAAGAGAAAAAAGGTGCATGTAAGTGTAAAAAATATTACACGGCCTTATGTAGAAGTTGATAGATTTCAGTTTTGCGATGGTCAATACTGATTTTTAGAAAAGTTCACAGCCAATGGCTAAGCTTTTATTTTTTGCTCATAATGAAAACTTTATTCACACAAAATCTATCAAAATTTGAAAAGAGGAAAACGATTACAGCAGGATATGTTGTAGTCAATATTAGGAATAAAATAAGGCAAAAATGCTTTTAAACACCTCTATAAATTTGAAAAAAAAAATAGTCTTACTATTTTCTCTGGAAGATTTAAAAGATGGTGTTATCTTTATTCAGCAACAATATTCCTAGTTTCATGATGAAACTATCGCTCCTACTTTCTGACTTTCCTTATAATGTGAAAACACCCAAAGGCAACAAACTCGCATCAAACTTGGATTCACCCCAAGTGTCTTGTAATATCTGATTTCAATGTGTTTTTTTTTTTCATTCAGTGTGTTTATACATAAATATTGTAAGAGAAACCTCACCTCCGCTCTTTGTTTCTGATAGCTGGAGGTGAGAAAGCGGAGAAGAAGCAGGCAACGCCCAGCCAAGATGAAGCCAAGGTGGACGTGTCTCGCCTGGACTTGCGTGTTGGTCGTATCGTCACAGCCGAGAAGCATCCAGACGCTGACAGTCTGTATGTGGAGCAGGTCGATATGGGAGAGGCTGCTCCCAGGACTGTGGTCAGCGGCCTGGTCAAGCACATACCTCTGGAGCAGGTGTCCACTTTAAGTACCGATTCGAAAAATTTGTACAGGAAAGATTCTAACTTCAGAATTCCACTCATCAATTTGTAATGCAGACAGAATAGAACAATGTGAGGTGGTGCATCATTGGGTTCACTTCTTCACTGCTGAGTGTGCATGAAGAACTTGCGCGTTTCCAAAAGAAAACCGTTGGACCTGATAATAGTAGAGTAGCTACCAAAACTATTCTCACAGCCTTGGGGTAAATAGTAGGATTTTTGGATTTAGAGCAATTTATCTAAAAAAACAATATACAGAGCAAATCAGATCATTTTTCCTAAATGTTGCAGAATAAATGTCATGTAAAGATGCAATTTACTACCTCTTGGTTTGTGTAGAAAATGCCTCTGGTTGTTTTTGGTAAGCCACAGAGGTTTCAGATCCTGAAAGTCAAATCTTTTTTTTTTACTGTTCTGCTCATTTTGACTTCTGAAATAAGAAACGGATAAAACTTTAGAACTTGTTTTTCTTTTCTCTGCAGACAGCAAGGTTTGGGCTTTTAAATGTAATTTAATTTTGTGTCCTTGATGCAGATGCAGAACCGCATGGCTGTGCTGCTGTGCAACCTTAAGCCTGCCAAGATGAGAGGAATTGTATCTCAAGCTATGGTCATGTGCGCCAGCTCGCCAGACAAGGTTGAAATTCTTGACCCTCCAAGCGGAGCGGTACCAGGAGACAGAGTTACTGTCAAAGGCTTTCCAGGTATTTAATGATCAGTTAATGGGTCAAAAATGTCAGTCAATTCTCCTCAAACAGCATTAAGAAGCATTACTAACCACCCTGTGACTGTCCTAAATGGTTTTGAATGATTTGAGCAAGAGCGTGTTAGTCTTCAATGTCCACAAAATGCCTGTCTTTAGGAAATTAAGGGTTTTATTTCAAGCTTTTTGCTGCCAGAAACATCAGCAAATGGAACGTTGGTATCTCTGAAGACACTAATCACAACAGGTTACATTACACATCCCAAGGCTCTCAGTAGACCACCCCTCAGTTCTGTTTTCTGATGGCTTAATGAGCTGTGACTGCTGAATTTACTGACTAATCAATGCTAGATGCTTTGACTTTTACCTAAAGATTTCTTTTTTGTTTGTCAAGGGAAATAAGTTTTCCTAATTGTCCCGGTGAAATCAACTAATGTAAATAAGTTTTTAAAAAGGAGCATGCTAACATGATTTCCTTTCTATTAAGACATGAACCAGACCATACTGGTGAGGTAACTCAGTGACTCGCAAAACAAATCTGTGGAGCAAACGATAGGTGTTTTAACTCTTTCAACCCCGGACTTTTATCCACAGACCTTATTTTCAGGAGTCCTTAACATTTATTTCAACTGCAGCTTGTTACGTTTGGACCAAAGACTGACCCGTATCCACCTTTCAGTTTGTGTTTGGGGGTTTTATATTCAGGATGGTCCAGCCTCTTTCTGAGAATCCTGTTAGACAGAAGGAACTGATCTGTGTGAGATGACTTCCTGTAAACCTCAATGTCTAGGCTTCCATTTCTTTCTATGTGCACCAAACAGTCCCAAAAAGGCTGTTTGTGTTGTTGTTAGCATCCTTTTCTAGTGAACTTGATGAAGTCAACAAAGTTGATGGTTTAGTGAAAGCTTTTACTTGTTAGGCTTGGCTTTTGAACCAAGTACCTTCCACATATCTGAACCAGCGGCTTTGTGTTGTTCCTTTGAAGAAGTTTTGAGCTGTCTTTTCTCTCCTTTCCTCCATGTAAAAATATAACTTGACCAGCGTTTGGGCCACAGGGGATCCCATGGTACAACCCTGCTTCAATATGTAAAAACTGTCTTTGAAACAAGTGCTGGAAAGCTCCAGTCTGTGAAGAAATTGGTCCTGTTTCTTAAGTCATTATCTTGTTGTAGTCGATTTCTAACAGTTTTCGCTGCTTCTGATGTGGGTGAACAAGTGTAAAGGTGAAGTGACAAAAAATACAAGGGTTTCTTCTGGAGCCAGCTTTAAATGTTGAACTTCTTTCTTCAAAATCCATGGAGTTCTCTGTGATGTAGTATTTTTTCCTACAAGAGGAGCTAAAATGCCAGCAAGATGTTTTGCAATAATATATGTTATTAGTTATTATTAGTTAGGTTATGGTGCTGACGATGGATCTGAGTAGTGTTCCTTCTTTGTGTATTGTAGAAAGTCATAAACATGGAGTGGCTTTCCCCGTGTTTTATCGGTGGTAAAATGATTGACCAATTATTTGGTGCTATACCTTTTTAGCTATGGATCCTTTTTTTTCCTTTGATACGACTTGTTAAAAACATGATATGAGCAAAAGTTTTTGTATGCATTTGTCATTTTTTTCTATTATACTTTGATTTAATTTCCTGCTATTAAACTCAGACAAAGGGACCTTTTTACAGAGTTTTGCTGAATGAACTCATGGCTCACTGTATGTATGTAAATATTGTTGCCCTTTCCTATTTTCCTCTTTTAAGTGTTTTACCTGGTTTAAACTAACTAACAAAACTAGGAATCTTTAAATGGAGAAGTGGCAAAAAAGATCTTTGGCACTACTTCTATTTAATGCCTTTTCTCCACCTAAAGGTATAGTTTCACAGCCAGTCCAATGCTGGTGTGAGAACATAGCTGCAACTACATTTTCTAAAATATGAGCACCTATTGCTCACATATAGCCAACACTTTAGATTTCAAGGTGCTTACTGCGAAACTTAAAAATGTACACTAGCTGCCAATCAAAACCTCCTTTGGTATTTCTAATCTAAACTGATTGTTGCAGGCTGTTTAGAACAAAAAAGTCAGCACCAGCCAAAAGGCTAGCCAGAACAGGCTATGAGTTTTCACAAATGCTACGCAACATCAAAAACATAATCATCATGAAACGAGAACCACACCTAATTGTTTTCCCAGGATGCATATTGTAATTCAGAAAAGTTCTGTTTTGATGTTTAAAAACGGCTGTTTGTTTTTAGCTGTAATTCAAAGGTTTATGTTCAAATGGAACATGACAAAGTCATATCGTTCACGATTCATATGGTAGACATAAAATTTATATCTGATCCAATAAATCATGAAATTAATTGAGGATCACTGGCTTGCAGTTTGTATTGGATTCATGTTCTTGCACACATATTGTCTTTATAACGCGTCTGGGAAAATTATGAGTTTGCCAAAGCTGTGTTTTTAGTGGGCTTTATAAAGAAATGTCACAAAGTTTGACATGTGGATCCACATGCGTGAAATTTGATGTATAAATAATCTTTCTGATGTCCACTTTATGTTTGCAGGTGAACCCGACAAGGAGTTGAACCCCAAAAAGAAGGTGTGGGAGCAGGTTCAGCCTGACTTGCGCACGGATGACCAGTGTGTCGCAACATACAAGGGTGCTGCCTTTGAAGTCGCTGGCAAGGGAGTGTGCAAAGCCCAAACCATGAGCAACAGTGGAATCAAATGAAATACCAGAGCTGCTTGAAATAGCTCGGTGTTTACTGAACAGTCCAGTGATGACCACAGATGGTGTTGAGCAACGGGGGATAATGATGAATGGGAGTAAATTCTTTGAAGATGTTCAATAAAGGATTTTGATTAGCTCCACTTTGTTTTGTTTTCAATAAGCATGCTCCAAGAATCTGTCCAGCAACTGTCACCTCAAAACTAGATCCAGCCGTGGTCCATAAAGACTAATCAAGACAGTCCCTCCGTCTGTCTCTTCTCTTGAGACACATTACCTTGATTGTGTTGTGATTTTGAGGTCGTAACTTTAAAGGATGTGCTGAAGTGAACTCGAACAGCCTGACAGAACCATGCAAGGTTCTGGGCTCTCTGCTCAGATTATTTAGGTGGCTCCTGGCCTCCACTTGCTTTCCACACAGTAATTATTCCAAGCTTTTTAAAAATAACTAATTGAAAGTTAGAAAATGTAACTATTTCAAATAAAAAACCTAATTAGTTTGCAATTATTTTGGATTTAGAAAAAAAAAGATTTATTGTGCCAATAAATACAGGTTTTCAACCAGCCACGGTATGATGGGAGGATAAATTAATGTGTAACTTTAAAAATACCTATATTTTAGTTACAAATGTGTAATACTTAGTCCTATGGTATTGCTTGCCTGTGAGTGTTTTGGCATCTTTGGATCCTTTACTGCTTTCTCATCCTCTCACTGTGTTGTGGCTGTTTCCAACAGCAAACAGCTAAAACCACTAAAACGGAAGCTGTATTGTTCCTCTGAGACACCTTGGCAGTTGCTGTGCTGACCACAGGAGGGCACAACCCCACCATTTAATTACACATCCCCACAACACAAAGAATAGGCTCATTGGGCTTCATGGAGGAGTTAAATTTGCTTTGTGTTTTCCTTGGATGACATTTAAGTTATTTTGGTCACTGTCAGAGCAATAAGAAGATGCAGAGAAAGAGGAAGTATTGTATGACTGTATAATTATCCTCCTGAACAAAATGCTTTGTTTATGCTTATCTGATCTATCTGTGATACTGATCCATACTGGGTTGGTCTACCTTGCCACGCATTACTTATCAATGAGCTAAGTGATGAAAGGCTGTACTGGAAACAGAAATCTGTTTAAAATAATCAGAACAAAGTAAATGAGGATGTGGTTAACTGCACTAATTACTGGACCTCTTGCCAAACAAGAGAAACAAAATGCTGCTGAGACGTGTTTTGAGTTGCAACGTTAGCTTTTTTTTTTCTCGCATTTGTCCCAGGAGATGACTCAGAAACAAGAAGTCGAAGGTGTAGATTTGTCAGCACTGATCCTTAAAATGTTTTATTTAAAAGACAGTTGTCATTAAAAATTAAAGCAAAGGTTTGGAGCCTCTGGTGTAAGGTTTTTGTTATGAGCAGTTAATATCTGACCTCCGTTTGGAGAAATACCGTAGCTGACAAGCAAATGGCTCTATGAGCAAAACCAAAACCCATAACTCCATTTCAAAACTTTCACCGCAGGTTCTGTAAACACTTTTAGGAACAAAATGCACAGAAGGCTCAAAAATGATGCCTCCGTTGTTTTCAAGCATGAACCCCACACCGCCATCCAACCGGCGTTTTATGTTACAGCATCCAGCAATATTTCTCGACACTTCTATTTTCAAGCATTGCCACTGGTGACACAGCTGCACCTCATCTGGTTATCAGCTCACCTGCTCGTCATCTATCCATGAAAGGCGGAGGGCAACATGCCGGCCCATAAACGTATTGCACTGAATTATTATTGGACATGTTTGTGGAATACACCGATCTATTTCTGATGAATTTGAGTTCAGCCTTGTTTACAGTCAGTTTCTGCTTGCATGTGGTTATTCAGTGATTCAGCACCAGGATGTCGAAATCCTGCATCAGCACTCACCCGCCCCCCTCTTTTGTTTGTCCATTAATGAGGGGCTTTCCCCAAAAGCCATGGACGAATAACTCGAATCAAGAGCAAACAACAGGAATATTGTATCTAATGTGGCATCTGCAGCGTGGCTTGTGGGCACCAGTAATGCTTGCTTTTGTGTTTAAACTGAAAACAGATGCTGCACTGAGCGCACCACATGTTATCTGCTAATATCACAATATCACTTGTTCACATTTGGTAATTGGCTGCTTTTGCTTGTCCTCAGCTGTCATGTGAGCGGTACTTGAGCTACATCACTGACAGAGCTCAAGCCGGATATCGGATGTTTTCTGAATAATGTGTTACAAGGCAACACTATCAAAACAACTTCTTGTCCAGATTTCAATCTGCAAACCTAATAACTGTTTTCACACACTCAGTAGGTATAAAATTACTCTTTACCATGCACTTCTTTGCTGTCACCTGCCATCTTACCAGTAAAATCATCACCTTGACTGGTGGCACACAAGTCAAAATGACAAATATCAAAACAAGGTCTCAACTTCAAGTCTCAATTTGTTCAAAATTTTCTCTTTCACACCTTCCCTTCTTGCAATCTTGGGTTTCATTTGTGACAGTGGTGTCCTTGTTTGATTATAATTATGGTCCTCACCTCAAAAGTTTCCCTGCCGGGGACTTCCACCCTCCCATTCCTCCAATAGGTTTCAGAGTAGACTCAGACTGACTCATCAAGTGTGAAGTAAAACGAGCTGTCTGGAAACAAGGTTGAAGATCTGCTGGAGTCTTCCCTCACACTCTCTCTGTGTCAGTAGTCTTAAATTTGTCGACATTTGGAAGTGTCTCTGCAGGCCGGCTGTCTGCTGAAATGACAAATGAGCTCATCAAAAGAAGTCTTAAAGCAATAGTTTAGGTCTTGTAGGCTTCCACAGAAAGGTTTAAAACATTTAATTACTTACAGTACTTGTAGTTCTTTGAACAACTTCAGTTTGGACACACAGAGTTTAATTCAGACTGTGACAAACAGTCACTCCAGATGGGGCTGAGACTTCCAAGCTTCCACTTGGTCTCTGATTCAGCTGAGTGTTTTGTTTACATTGAGTGTGGACCCCCATTTCAAAATAGTCCACATATCTGGAAAATAAGAGTAAACTCTTTCGAACTGCATAATTTAATATAGTTCAGTATGACATTTTTATGTTTGACAATATGCTTTGCAATTTAATACTATACACCTCTTCCCTATAAAAACATGAAGCAAGTTACCTTTACCTTTTGCTACTTTTCAAGAACCTCCAAGACAGAAGCTGATAGAGCGACCACTCAAGTGTGCATAGCTGCCAAAACACAGCACCAGACAATGGAAACACTGAGTGTAGTGACTTCATCATTTCAGGCTGACCTCATGATTCCTAATAACCATCACCTGAGACACTTACCCTTCTGTATGTAGACCCTGGTTACAATTCTGAGTCAGCACACAAGATGGGTGTTAGACTGTGCTCTGAAGCAACCCTAAGTGGAAAAAACGTGTCATTTATGACACAGCTTGACACATCCCTCGTTTTGTTGAAAAATGTCATCTCTGGCTGCCAGGTTGATGTTATGTTCCTGAGATAAAATTTTAATGAGTAACAGCTGTTTAATAAAAGGTCTGAAAGATGGCAGCAAATTTTGGGTAAATTTGCTATAAGTCTTTGACACATGACACCAATTGTTTTTTCTTTAAGCAATAACCCCAGGGCAATGTTTTCATTTATTCTGGAAAGCTAGAATAAATTGGCAAAACAATACATTGGCAAACTGAAGCCATAATTTGGGGAAATTTGTTTAACAACTCAAGAAAGTGGAGCGATTTCATCATAATAGAAGATTAGTATCTTAATACAGACTCAGATCTGCTTAATTATGTGTAGAATACACTACAAATATCCAACCATTTACCTGCATGATTATCTCCTGGATATGCTGAGTGATCTCAGAGTTCTTTGCAGATAGTTTTTTAAAAGCTCGCAACCTTTTTTGAAACATAATCATGGCTACAAGGTTTTCTTTTTCCCCCCCCACTAAAAGAAACCACAACAATGCACATCAGTCAATCTCATACCTCTGAATAAAATCACCTTATTTAGAGTTAACCATAAATTTCAGGCTTTAAACGCTGCAAAGTGACCCACGGTTTATGTAAGCCTCATCATCCAGCAGTTGATTGAGAGATAACATTTAGTGTCACATCAGAGTATAAAGCCTGCCTTTTCACTGATCTTATCGCACAGGAGGCCTCAGATTATGTTGCAGGAGTAAACAGACATAAAAAAAAATGTCAGACATGAATGAATAAAGACTCATTCTTCCACGTGATAATAAAACCATGCAAGTTGTTACTCCAGATAAACAGGAGCTCCCACTGACTGCTGAAGATGCTCCTAACATTGATTAGACAGCTTGTTATATTTATATATTTTTGCAATACCTTTGAAGAATATTGAAAGAACAACAGTTTAGACCCCTCTGAGAAAAATCACATTCAGTCGATTTAAAGAATTTGAGAAGTACAGTAGTGTTAGGGCTGCAGAATTTCTAAAACAACAGGGCTGTCACTTTGGCAGGGGGTGGGGATAGTTATTTTTATTTTTTTGCCTCTCAATGACAAGGTCGCAAATTAACCTCCTGGTCTGGAACATTTCTGGGTAGGGTTTACATTTTCTCCATGTGCGCATGTGGATTTTCTCCAGGTACTCAGGTTTCATTCCACAGAAACAAAAACATGCCTGATAGATTCCCTGGTAACTCTAAATTGTCCCTCAGTGAGAGTGTGAAGTGTGAGTCCTTGGTTTGGTTTGCCATTGGTGGTGCATGCATGGACCAGCCCCACATTAACCAAACCACAATTGGGCCATCTTACTGTTAAAAACAGTGCCCTCGTTAACAGACCTGGTCCATGCCATGGCAGCAGTCATCCAGTAGGGCCAGCTTAACTCCAGATATGGCCCACACCTGTCTTCTTTGTGGGCTATCATTCAGACAAACTTCCACTGCTGTAAATGCCAATAGATGATTCAGATGATAAAAGCTGAAATGCTTGCAGCACTTGTAAGGTGTTGTAGGGGTCGTAATGACAAGGAAACAAATGAGAAATTAGGAAAGTGTGGGTTTATTGCAATTAATATTGTTATCACAATATTCAACATTAATACTGCAATTGCATGTTTTCATATTATTGTGGAGTCCTTGTATTAGCATTTTCTGTAGATAGAAGCTTTTAGTTTACAAAACAATTGTGGACGTGAGTATTTTTTTTCTGTTTGTGAATGAATGCATGAGGTGTGTGGACCAACTGTTGCTTGTGTGAGAAGATGGATTGCATGGGAATCCGTCTCTTTTCTCATAGTGCGACGCTGAAAGGCTGTCCACTAAAGAGCCACATCAGCCCGTCCCATGGAGAGGCTTGAATAAACGCGCAGCTAAAAAAGACAAGGAGTCAAGTTGCACTACAAGCTATTGGTAAGAGAAAAGAGAAGTGAAAAGCATTGTGAAAGCATTGTAGTTGCTCCATTTTCTATCACCAGTAACTTTTTTCCCTCCTCCCCCCCAGCCTTTGCAGACCGGATGCCTATAATTTCTCAAACAAACACAAAACAGTCTGAAAACAAAAGGTCTGGAGACCTGATATAATAATTTGAGTTGGGTGAGGATGCTGGGTCTCAGGAGTCACTTATGGCCTGAGGAAACAGCAGGACTGAGAGGGTCTTTTGGCCAAGTGTGGAAGTTAATGGTCAGTGGGGGTTGTGAGATGAAAAAGAAGCTATGAAAAGTTAGAGGGTCACTTACAACTGCTGTCATCACTTAGCATTAGACATATCAGGTGAAGACTTGGAGTGGATGGTGAGAATGTCAATAAATCAATCCTAGAATCACTGATTTAGTTGCTATGTCGGCGGTTATTCATTTAATGATTTTTATTGATTTTTTTTTTACATGTATACAAATATCTGCCTTAGAAACCAAACTCCAAAAGGTTTTTTGCTGAAAAAAATAATATTTCCACATGAAGGCTGAATTTTAATCATCTTGTATTGAACTGAACTGATTCTCAAAGTACTGATATATATGACTGAATTTAATATTGGAACTAAAAAGTTCTTAATGAACCGACTTACTAACAAAACTCAATTAAATGCAACTGAAATAAATTAAAATTTGCAGAATTTAAATAAATTAAATGTCAAAGAACAAAAAAAATTAAAAACACAACTAAATTTATCTGAGTTTATTAGAACTGAATTAAACTTGTATGAGTTCATCTTCATTGTTTGTAAAAATACAAAGTCTGGTTTTGATGTTTAAGTAAATATTAGGAGCTCATGTTAAAATGAGTTCAAATAAAACCCTGCTTTGCACTTTTTCTCCAAACAGAACAGAAAATGTTCATCATTTATATGATTCACCATTTATTGCCAACATGGCAGCAAAGTTGAAAATCTGTAAATCTTACAGTCTTACAGTAAATGTCACATATTATATCAAATGTTTCTAATGAAAACTATAGCAGACTTGCAGTTTTCTACATTTGTTCCAATAACAATCTTGCTCCAGTTTTTGTGAACATTTTCCAGTGTTAACTTTTCTTAATGTTTGATATATGTAGACAAATGTTTTGAGGGTCACAAAGTCTGAATTTATTTAAACTGTTCAGGGTACAGTTTTTGATCAAAGAGATAAATAAATCTGAATTTGGGCCTGTTCACATCCTGCAGCGGGACACACCTCTGATTTTACTCAGACTGTGTATAAAACATCTACACAGACATTTTAGCAGGTACACCCCAGCCTATACTCAGCAGGTTTGAAAAGCAGAGTAAAGGGCCTACATGTGCACAAAGTTTGCAGTCTTCTTTTCTCTAAGTGCTTCCAAAACAAACTCAAAACCGAGGCAAAAGTAGTACTGGAGTGAGAACAGGGAAGCTGAAAACATCAGAAAACAGACTTTAAATACTCTGCTCCAGCCAGTGATGATGCAGCTTACAGAAGCGATGAGTTACACACTTTAAGCAGCTTTAATATGTGCGTTCACTCATGCATATCGGACAACTGTACTGAGCTGAGTTCAAACAGAGAACAGCCCCCTCCAGAGAGAAACTGCTTTAGATACAAATAAATCAGCTCTCCTAAGAAGTGCTGCGACTCTCTAATGACACAAAATGATACATGGTAATATTTGCAACAACTACAGACAGAAATAAGTACAAAAGAAATCCACCACACACAGTGAGAATTGAAGTGAACAGAATGGATGAGGTCGTAAATATGACATGGTGCATGTGGTACAGTTGTATCTGAAGTCCTGTCATTAATCTTTCCTCCAATTTATCTTTGATGTTTGCTTTTTTTTAAAGATTCTTTTTGTGGAAATCTAATAAAAACCAAATGTTATGCAACAGGCCATATTAAAAATAGAAAATAAAGTGTTTTCTGATGAGTTGTTCTATAACTATATGAGCTTCCAATATCAGTAAATGAATATGGGTTGTGGCAGTTAATCAACTCTTAAGTTTGAATGAAAAAAAAAAAACTCCCAACAAGCTGCTGATGAGGGATAAATCAAGAACCGGTGTTACAGATGTTTGTGCGTGTTTGTGAGTAATTTTCCTTTCTTTTTTGTGCGCAAGACAAGGAAATTAAAAGGCATTGTAAAAAAAAAAAAAAAAGCTGTGGGCGTCGCCGTGGATCCCGTCCCATGCGTGTATGCAGGTCTGATGGTGCATGTGTCTATTCAAATAGAAAGAAAAAAAAATTGGGTGGGAGGAGGGCGCTGTCTGTTTTAAATGGCCTGAGAGAGGAAGGATGTCTCCAGTCTCCACTCTGGCGTCCCTTTGTTGTTCATGGAAACAAAACAAAAAGAGAAGGAGAACAAGGGGAAAGGGAGGAGGGAAGGGGAGGGGAGACCAAGAGGGATGAGGGGAGAGACAGAGGGAGAGGGAAAGAAGAGGTCTGAGTTTGAGGAAAAAAAAAAGTTTGAGCTAGTCGCTGACAACAATACAGTCTACTCTGTGACAGAGACATGATGTCACATTAGTGGAGTCCCAGGTGTGGGGGTGGGAGGAAGTACTGGCTGGGTGGAGTCATACCTCTATCCTCCCTCTCCCTTCATGTGTGACTCTTTCTTTCTCCTTTTAGTGAATGAACCTTGGGAAACATATTGGGCTCTGCTCTCAGCTCCACTTCCGCACATCCGTCAATTGAAACAGTGAGATTTCCAGGTCGTTCATTCATGATTTGGTCCCTGCTGAACACTGAGAGAGAAAGAGAGGGAAGCCTGGTAAAGGATCGCCCTCAAGGGACAGTCTGTGTGGATGTGTGTGGATTTGTTTGTGTGTGCGGTGTGTGTGTACACTGGGGAAGGTGGACGGATTGCAGGTTGAATAAAATAAGAATTCATATTTTTAGAAAAGAGTGTCACAAAATATTCCTAACGGTATAGTTTCATCACTTGTTAGGATGTATTTGGTCATGTCTTTGAAAACCTTTTGACAGAGCATCACTTCGAAATTGAACAGACTGCCCCTTTACGTATGGTATTTTGTATGGTTTACCAATATCAAATGAATCAAGATGCAAACCAGACATTTGGCCAAACTCATACTAAAAATTGTATCATTATTGCTTGGTTCACTTTGTCAAACGTAAGTCCAACCTAATCAGGGTAAAAGTCAGACTGTTCGACCGAGTCTGTTCATAACTTTTATAGACAGACTTTCTCAATGGAGGTGGAAGGAGTCTGATTTGGTGGCTTCAGGATCCTGTCCTGGTATTTGCAGATGATGGCATCCCATTGGTGTCTTCATGCCACGATCTCCAGATGTCACGGAACGACTTACTGCCGAGTGTGAAGCAGTCCTCAGTCAGAAAAGGGTGGACTGTGAATTGGGAGTGGGATGCTGCCTCAAGTGGAGGAGATCTTAAGCAAATGTGGGAAGAATGGGTTGTGACATCAACAGATGGATCGATGTGTCTTTCGCATTATTGGGGATAATGTGCAGGTCTGTCGTAGCAAAAAAGGAGCTGTAATGCAAAGCTCTGTTTACTGGTCAGTCGGCGTTCTCACCCTCACTTATTGTCACAAACTTTGGGTAGTGACTAAAAAGAATGAGGTCTTAGGTGCAAGCGGTCAAATTTATTTATTTATTTTTTCAAATGAACTGGTTTGTCTCTTAGAGATGGAGTGGTTCTGTTATCCTGAAGGGATTCAGTGGAGACCATAGAGCTGCTGCTTCTCCAAACCAAGAGGAGTCAGTCGAGGTGATTCACGCTTGTGATAAGGATTTTCCCCAGGGAAGACAAAAGACCCGATAGAGAGGTCTATACTATCCCTTGGCTGTGTCACTGCTGTTGGCTTCGATTTCACAAGTTGTGTCCCAAAAATGAAAAGGGCTTAATGCAGAAGTGAAACGTTAACTGCCGGTCTTGTTGTTACAGAGTAAATTTTAAAGTGATGTTTTCCAAAAGACAACCAAATAATCTCTTTGCCTAAACACAAAAAAATTGAGACTATTGGTCTAAAAAGTCATCACTAACAGGTCCGTCATTCAGTCACTGAGAGTTCTCAACGCATGTTTAGATAACTGGTGCACAAAAAATGAAACTTCTGTAGATGCAAAAATGTGATTAACAAGAAATCAGTAAGGATTTACAAGATTAGGTATTGTAAAGTTTTATTATGCAGATTTTGTTTAAATGTTTTGTACATTTATTTACTTTTATATTTGACATTTAAATCACAAAATTTAACAATAGTAACCATTTTAATAACCTTCACTCATGGGTTTTATTTAATAAAGGTACGAGTTATTGTACTCTACCTTCTCACTTCCTTTTCAACAAATGACTATATAGAATTAGCTAAGGAAGGATTTGTTGCACTATTGTATGTTCTGGTTCCTTTGGATCTCCCAGTTCGTGCTCTGGCATTTCCTCTTTTGCAAACACCTTCAGTTTGATTGAGGAAATTTCTTTGCTTGATTAGCATCACTATACAAACCTTGAGTCCAGACACACTTGCGTAAAAACACCTGGCAGACAACTCATGAAGAAAAAGGACAAAAAAAAAGAACAATAACCTTTGTTTTACCAGGTTATTCAATTGAAAACAACTTCTCACTTACATTAACAACCTGGCCAAGATGCTGTAATACAGGTTGATGACAAAAATATTAATGATAAAAGCATGAAAACACTAAACAAAAATCAACAACGTTTTACATTAAATCCAAAAGGGAGCATTGAGAATTATAGCTGGCAGGACTACAGCTCTATTAATAGACTGACTTAGCTGTAGCACATGATCAGGCACAGACGCGGATTTGAATCTCAAAGACCTTTCTGACTAATTTGGACCAGCTGTGTAGAGAGAAGAGAGCATCCTTTACGTGATTCAAACCATTCATTGAGCGACCATCGTTAAATACATAACAGTCTTGACTTTTCAGGAGGAATCAAGTCAGGGAGAGATTTGGTCACTTTTCAGCATTTTCATCATGCCTGTTTCAATTTGTGCAATCCAAAACACTTCAAGGGAGGCTTCTACAGTATTTCTGCTTTACAGCAGCAACTGAACTGTAATGTCAACACTGTGCTCAATTAAGTGTACATGGAGTGAAGGAGATGTTTAGCAAAAGGCCAGAGATCTCTTGATGTAAATAAATAGCTTGTAAGTAAAAGCTTGCATGACTTTTTGGGCCATGCATGTGTTTGTCTCATTTTCTTGATTACTTACAGAGTTGGTGGGCTCGTGCTCGCTGTGAAGCTGTTGCGCTGAAACATCCCCTGGAATATTCCACTATCTCGTCCGCTGAGTGGGGGAGGGAGGGAGCCATGGATGGACTGCTGTGGGTTTTCAAAAGTAGAAATACAGATGGAAATAGAGGCCAGAGATTTTGGACAGAAGGACAAACAAATGTAGAGAAGGAGCAGTGGACTGGTGGGAATTTATTATCAAGGTAGAGGAAATTGTACCCTTTGCCACCCACAAGCACTCAAAGGTAACTATCAAGTTAAACTGCCAAAGTGAAACATTGTGACAAAGCCTCCTTTTAGAGATGAGGGATGACAGAGATGGGGATGGGGCGGGGGGGTCAAAGCATGTCCCCTGGGAGTAGGAGGGGCAGTGTCACCGTTTGGAGCCGTTGAAAAGAGTACAATGATGCCTGGGATCAGGTTTACCTGTTTGACAAATGGCTCTCCTGCTGCGATCGTGGCGAGTGCAAGAGCCCTTATCTGTTGGCAACAACAGAGGATGGAGATACAAATAAATCCTCTAAACGTGTGTTATCATGAAATTACAACATAAGCATCTGAGTCAAGCTCAACACAAAATAAAAAATGGAAATGAGAGTTTCTGTTGTAAACTACTGATAAAATTTTATTAGGTGCTACCACTTAAACCGAGCACTCATCTGTGGTCATGTTAGAGTAATAAAACAAAAGCAGCAATATTTCACTTTGGCTTATAAGAAAATCCTCATTGTTCCCAGCTTTATCTAATTAAATATAATTGACAAAAACACAAATAACCACTGCTTTATCACGACCAAATCAGGACAGTCAAATTGGCAACTGATTCAAACTGAAATTGTGTCATAAAAGATCAGTTGATCGCTGTTATAGATGCTTTCCCAGTCATGACCTTTTTACTGACAAATGAAAGTGGATGTAACACAAAAATCCCTTCTGTTTGCATCATAATTATCTTCTTATGAAAATAAAAGTTTCTTCAATATTTAACCATTATGTGAACATTCTCGGGCCTCTGAAGAACTAAAAAGTTCGAAGCACATTCAAAGTTGGAACATCATGCCCCCTGAATAGTTGTAAAAAGTCAAGCAATCGTAGTCGGACCTCACAGTAGGTTTGCTCCATTATTTTTACTTTTTATTGAGCAGACTGTAACGCACAGTCAGGTTTAATAAGGTCAATGCCACTAAATGACAACTGGTTCTGGCTACAGCTCAGGGCCTCACCACACACAGGCACACATTATTTTGTTTGACATATTTAACCGTGACGTGAGCACAGCCCTCACCTACTGTCGAAAAAGGACATTCTTTGAACTGCCAAACTGCAATCTTCAACTTATTCTCACCAATAAAATCACTCACAAATCTTCAAGCCGGGCCTTTAAATCAGGGTGAGTGCTGATCAAAGCCCGGCTGTGAATCTTACATGACATATCCTGCATTCCTCTCTAAACACATTCACATGCTGCAGTCAGAGGAGCACCATGATTTGTTGACCTCTTATCCATTCTGAGAAGTGAACTTTACTCTTACTCAAAAACAGAAAGGCTGATCACAGCATTTATGACAGAGTGCATATAAGGCGTGTTTGCATGTTTTAAAAACTTTTTGTTGACACATATCACTCATTTGGGCAACAGCTGAATGTTTGGCCTTTTCTAACATTTGGCACATTTTTGTTCCTGTTTTCTTCCAGAATGTAAATCAAATCTCAATTAAACCGATCATTACAAGCTGTTGGTTTACGCTTCTGTTAAATTTGGATGACTTAATCTTCATGGAGCCTCTAAAAAAGTTTTTGCATAATGGACAAGTCCCCTGCTCTTTTTATTATTTCTTATTGTATTATGTCATTATTATTATATTGAGGGCAACACACTCTGTAATATTGACTGACTCACCCATCACTTTATTAGGTACACCTTGCTAGGTTTGAAGTGGCCGGCGAGTGTAGAACCATTTTTGTATTTACTAAGACCAATTAGCTGTGGCTGCCTTCTTGTATAGAGTCAACTCCAAATGTTAATCAATCTTGCACCTACTGATTTCTATGAGTTTTATTAAAATCCTTTCAGGGGTTCATGAATTATTTTACTAACAATCAGACAAATTAACACACTCAAGCACAAACAGGCAACTACATGATTGCCTCTTGTGGCTGCAAACATTAATGTTTCTAATATTAGTTAATTTGCTTAGTTTCTCTCCCAGTGAGAGTGAAAGGGTCATATTAAGCAGGGTTTGCATAAAATGTGTGGTGTAAGTTGTTTGTGTTGAAGGTGCTGTGAAGCTGACCTCAGTGGGACTTGGTTTTGGCTTGCAACTTTATTAAAAGTCTTATGTGATTTGTTGTGAAAAATAACAGAAACCCTTTTGGTCACGTAGAAACATAAGTTTGGCCTGAAAACTCAGCGCGATTATGAATTAGGAACAGACTTTAAGATTAAATTTGGTTTATTACAATCAAACTAACCTGGCATGTTGTGTTTGCTTCCTTTCTCTGTCTCGTTTAACCTCCTTCACTCAGATCTGTTTTCACTGGCCTTCTAAAAGTGTTTGGTTTTTACTCTCCACTCTACAAAGGTAAAGTTTGTGAAACCCAAAACAGATGTTTCAATACTTAAAACCCAGTGCTGAGCCATGAATCTAAAAGTCTATTTTAGAACAACCTCAAGCAGGTGTAAATTGGTTTAATATAACCACAACTCCACTGTGTTTAAGTTCTACTGCACATAAAGCTCTTATATAATGATGCTGGTAAGGTGATGAACCACCGCTCTCTCATCAGTGTGCCTTGGCGCTGATTCTACCCGTCTGTGGGACTATGTTGGAAGGATGGATGCAGTTCTTTTCTTCCAGATTAATGTTTCTTCATTTGGTATTCTGATTATGGTCAAGACTGAAGTCTAAAGGTTGGTCCAAGTGTTCCTATGAGTGCTCAGCTGGCTAGAAATGTGAAGCTGTAATGGAATCAGCATATGATTCACTATTTCACACCCATCCAATCACTTAGTGCCTTTCTGTGATGGGTCAGTCTGCTCAAAAACCACTCCTGAAAGATTTCCAAAGATTTTACCTCAGCTAGGGCCAAGTTGGTCTGAACTATGTCGCCAAATTCCACCCAGCACTATAACAAAAATACCAGATTTGATTAATCTACACCTGCAAGTGGGCCATATAAAATAAATTATTGGTAACTCGAGGTTACCCTTGTTTGATTAATGTCCAAGTTTCTTGTTGGGCACAATAGTTGATGGCTGGATCTTTTACATACACATTCTTCCATTTATTATGGAGGACTTGCTAAAAAAAAAGGCACATTTTGATTTATAGTCTTTTCACTTTGTATTTAATTACAGCAACGTTTTTGTTGCAACATAAACACTTTTTAAATGTTTTTTTTTCTTTTGCCTTTGAAAGCAGAATTTTTAATCATCTTAAATTGTATAGCAAAGTGTTGGTGTGACGTTTGCGGTTGCCTTCTCTCCATAATTTAGCCATTTGCACAGGCGAAATGCATGGGTCAATCAGCCAACTGCCTACAGGTGTGCAGGTTTACCCACCTCAGTTTATGTAGTGTCTATTTAATAATTGCAAATTTGGACTAGCTTAGGTCATAACTTGAGCATAGAGGAAGCTCAAATTTATCTTCTTACCATCACATTCGTACAAACCAGTTTGAGTTTCTGGCAGCTTTGTTAGATGCTATTATTTGTAATGGTCTTATGGCTTTGGGGTCACTTGTTGAATAGTCCAGATATTAATGGGTTCATCACAGGTCTGTATGTAGATTCTTCTGCAAATGAGAGACTTTAAAATAGTAATTATTTAATTACATACTGTCGAGTTATAACTTGTGCATGTCTTATATGTGGGTGTTCTGTTAAATGTCTACCTGACTTCTTTACACACAAAGCTCATTGACAGAACACAAAAGTTCACTTTTACTAACTGCTTTATATGTTTTTGCCTTTCCAAATAAAAGTGGGTTTATAAAACTATTATTTCAAAGCATTAAAATGGAAATCATTTAATGTAAAAACAAAAACAATATGAAAGGAACCGCTTGTGGTCTGGACATCAAACAGCATTCCTGTCTCTGCTCCTCAACCTGCCTGTGATGGGAAACATCTCTTTTGCTAATATCTGAGCTGACTGAGTCTTCCCAGATACATGCAGGTGTTAGATATTTTAAAACAGAAAAAAACAACTTAAGCTTTGAAGATTTTCACTGAAAAGTAGGATATCAAATTTGGCCATTACAATCATGGATGCCGCTTGAAAAGTGTTTCAAAAACTTTGGATGTGAACAAATTTGCAAAAACACACAACAAACAACAGAGTCGCTGAGTTCTGAAATCCTCTTTGAACGGACTCCAAAATAATTCTGTAACTCTGGAGAATTATGATTTTGTATGTCAAACACAGATGTGCTGCATTTAACACAACTGTGGTTGATGGCAGCTGAGTGGAAACACACATCAACTAACAAGAAATAAAGTTAACACAACACACCTTTATGGAATAACAGACAATGTGGATTTTTTTTGTTGTTGGAATGACATTTTGGTTTCTTTCTGATTGTGCTTAGATAAGCATTTGTGTGTTGGATCAAACGTCTGAGGGCCAGTCGTGGTCGGATGCACAACCTAAAAGGACGACGTGGAAACTGGAATCTTCCCTCTGCATTTGCTGGGAAAGGACTCTTCAACATATTGTATCATTTTGTTTGCATATTTATTGGCTCTAAATTTGCTTTTAAGAATGTGTTAGTACTTTATACAATCTTGCTTTTCATCGAACTGACTTTCAAAGCCGGGCTCTTTTTTTTGTGCAAAAGCATATTTAATGAAATATTTACACAAGTCTGTCTACATCAGACAACGCAGTGTAAGCAGTGAGATGAAAGCAGTAGCTAATGTAGGAAATGTGGCTGCAAAAACTTACAAGTGCATCATTCTGATGTTCTTTCGTTTTAAACTTTGTTTTCTTGTCAGGGATTAGGAATAGCTGGGAACCGGGAGCTGCTCATAATGTGCCAGGAATTATTAATGTGGAATCGATACACTGATGAGGCCTGATTTATTTGTCAGACGTCCTGAATCTGGTATGTCTTCACTCAGTTTATCTCTGTGGCACTGAGTGTTTGTGAGTCCCTCACTATTTGGACTGCTCCTATGACTCAGCTGTGGTATTTTCATCAAGGATAATGCAACTGTATAATATCCCTGGAGAGCTGACCCTGAGACAAAAAGCAGCGGTGGATGTGGCAGCGATTCAGGGATTGAAAGTTGGCAGCGAGATTTCATCTATTTGAATAAACTTTGATGTAAAATGGCTATTTTCTTGGACCACACAGAGAAAAGGGAATGGAAAATAATAACTTAGAGGCTCATAGTATGGTGATAAAACTGAACATTTGCAAAACCAAATGTTAAGTTAGAGAAAATAATAAGAAAAAGAAAGTATAAAAAAATAATAAAAAATAAAGTTTTATAGCACAACCAATGAGGTAGTGCAGGAAAGTATGAACAATTATTATCTTACCTGTTGTACATAGCTCTTTGAACAACTCCAATTTGAAAGACTTATATCCCTCATTGTTTTGAATTATTACAACTGATTTCAATCGTACATATCAAGCAAAATCCACTTTTTAAGCCCTTAAATACATTTAGTTATGTACTTGGAGTTTTTAGAAATGTAGAAAAGTTCAATTTAGTCTCTCCTGGTGCTACACAGATGTCTTTATATTCTGTTTGGGTAATATTTTTAGATTTCCATTTGGTTTTCTTTATTCCCTATTATGTATTTTGAAGAATAGCGTCACAGTATTTGCTATGGAACTGCTAAACAAGGTCATGACTGGCCGGCTAACCAATTTTGCTAATCCATCATTTTTTTTTCTTGCATTGATTTTGTAGTCCAAATTGAAAGATGCTGAAGTTGCAAGTGGATGGACAAGTACTCCGTTTGTTGACGTCTTTTAATCAATTTGTGAATAAAAAGGTTTCTGCTCTACTAGATAATTGAAACTCAGCTATCAGGGTGGAGTGGAATGTTCTGCAACCTAGAGGGGGACGGGTGTGATGTGCTTCATTTACATTTAAAGAGACTGCGCTAAAACGAGTTGCTCTCAGACTCACCTCAGAACAGGTGTGAAAGAGGGGCCTGTGGAGCTACAATAAGGAGCTCTTTATAGAACTAAAGTAAAGTAATAGTCATAAAAAGATATGTTAGAAAATAACAGCCCATTTTGGCAGCTGTTGTCAAACTTTTCTGCAGATCTTCCTTCAGTCTGGAACTGCTCAGGATTAGGCAATATGTGTTCCCCTAGGTGAGGAAAGAATTGAAAACCTGTAAAAGTGCAAGATAAATAAAAAGCCTCAATTCTCCACATTCATCAGTAAAACTAATGACCTCTTCATTTTTATTGACTTAAAGAAAGCAGCAGTTTGAACCTGTGTGGCCCGGTGACGCTGGAGTCTGCGTGTTAAAATCATTCCCTCTCTTTGCCTGACAGGACTTTCCTTTCTCTGCCACAGTAAACGATATGAGCCATACAGAACCAAATTACATTTATGATTTACATAATTCTAACACAGGCATGAAATCAAAGGCTTGCGCTGAATCGTTTAGCATATTTATTTTGTTGGCAGCTTAGGGGGAAGACAGAACTGCCTGTGTGAACTCCCTTTATTTGTATTCATCAGGGCTTCGTGCTGACACTCGCTGCAAAGGGCAGAGCCAGCGACAGTCACTCGCTCATTGGCAGCTCTTTGGAGGCTGCAAAAGCTGTGGGTGGCCTAGAACTGGAGAAAAGTGCTCCCCCCCACCCCCTTTTCCCCCTTTATTTCTATCTACATCATCTTTCCGTACAGACTCCAAGTCTCCAGAGACCCCAATTGTTTGTTTCCAGCTTCTGTGAAGATTACAAATGAAATAAATAAATAAATATTATGGACTGGACACTTATTTTATTGAATAAGACTAAAACTGTAAAAAAAAAATTCATGCTATATTTTACGAGAGAATATTTTGTTAGATCTTGTAGTGGACACTTCAAGGTCAAATATTGAGGCCTCTGTCCTTGTCATGAACTTTGTTCCTAATCAAACTGAGTATTCTTTAATAGTCAATTTTATTTCTTAAAATAGACTTTTTACTTTCTTTAATCAAGTAAATAAAAGCGATTATAGCTTGTTATTAACTTGATTAAAGAAAGTAAAAAGTCTATTTTAAGAAATAAAATTGACTA
>JAVKLF010000100.1:7969520-7983345 GCA_034783495.1 Millerichthys robustus
GTGTGTGTGTGTGTGTGTGTGTGTGTGTGTGTGTGTGTGTGTGTGTGTGTGTGTGTGTGTGTGTGTGTACATAAATGAACTGGATATAATAAAGACCTAAAAATCCTCAATGGAATTTTCTTTGATTCTAATCAAGCAGTGGTTGCATCCGTCACCAAAACATTTGCAATATGTTCTAATCTGCCCGAGCATTTATGAGCAGAAACAAGCTGGCAGGCCCCTCGGGTCAGAACAATATGTTACCCACATGTTAGAACTTCCTAAAAAATTCACTTCATAAAACAAGATGGGGGAGACACTTTTTCCCACTGCCATCAGCACCGTCTAAAACCATCACATAAAACCATTTGTTGACGAACACAGACTCTGCCCTGCACACATTTCTCAATGCCATTGTGGAGCAACACAGCTCTTCTTGAATTTGAAACGTGTCCCGTGTGTCACTGCACATTTCAAAGTAAAGCCTGTTTTTATCACAACTGGCTTTGAGTGGAACTCAAACCAGATGGAAGGAAATTGAAGATAAAGGCAGCTGGAGTGGATGTGAAATCAGAACGTTTTGGTAACATGGGAGGCAACGATGGTATTATTACATACTGTATGGTGGTACACTTAGAGTTTTCTCAAGCATTTCTGCATAAAATGCTTGACAAATCTAACTAGAGAAATTGCAATTCCTGCAAAAATGCATGTGTGAAAGCTTTTTGCTGAAAACTTTAGCTGGCAGCTGCTGAAGGAGATGATGTCAAGCTGAAAAGGTTAAGGCTATTAGCAAAACTGAAATATGAGTAATTTTTAAACAGCTGACCATTGCAGAAAGTGAGAAAAATAATAGAGAAAAATCAGTAGAAGAAAAGCAAAAATGTGTCAAAAAAGCTAAAAGGGCAGATTGTTAGCTGATATTTCTAAAGAAAATACCTAAAGATAAGAGAAACAAATTGAAGTTAGAACACAGACAGCGTATGGCTGTTAAAAAACGTAGCATTTTAGCAGAAAATAAATAAAAGAAGTACAAAAAAATGTTTCATTTGGTTGTAAAATAGTTCAAATAGACAAGATTAGCAGAAAAACAGCTAAAATAAAGCTACAAATGTCAAAAACAGCTTAATGAAGTAGGTTTGCTGAATTAAGCAGAAAGAAGCTTAAATCGCTATCGAAGCATTAATTTGGCTTGAAAAGGCTAAAATTAGCACAAAACAACTAAACGGTAGTTAACATTGCAGAACACGGATTATCAGAAAACAATTGAAAGGAGCATAGATGGCTAAAATTTGCCAAAAAATAAGCTAAATTTAGCAGTAACAAGTTCAAAGAAGTAGAACCGGAACAATTGGTGTATGTAAAGATTTTTAATAGATGTTTAAGCAAGTATAAAATTGCAATATTCATTTTCAATGAGAGCGAAACCATAATGTCCAGAAGGAACTCCTTTTGACACATGAACTGAACATGAAAAAATTGTGGAACGAGATATGTGCCAAAACCCATACGGATGAAAAAAAGATCACTATAGTGTGAATGCTAAGATTCAAATATGAGGTTTATCAGATTTGTGCTAAAGTTCAGAATCTGTAAAGCTCTCCAGATTTTATGTTAAGCTTAAGGAGATTATTTAAATGTTTTAAAGCAAGGTTCTGTAGAACAGTTATGAACAATTAATATCTTACCTGTTGTAGATAGCACACTTGCTCTATACTCTTCAGGTTTGTGTCCGTAAGTAATTCAGTTTTTGTTTTTTTTTAATCTCAGAGAACTTGTTTATCTATTCTTGCCCTCTAACCCTAACCAGTCAAAGCAGAGCCCCCACCCTGAGCTCAGTTCTGCTGGAGGTTTCTTCGTGTTAAAAAGGGGAGATTTTCCTTTGCAGTCGCCAACAAGCTGCTCAGGTCAGGAGATTGTGATGGAGTGAAGATTCGACACCATCTGCTGGCTCCTTTGGATGAACAATCTTTACTGATTGGCATTTTTAATGAACGTTTAAGTACAGTGCTAACATGACTTTTCTTGGGAATTGTCAGTGTAAAAACCTGAATTGAAATAAACTTATTGGGTTTTTTTACACAATAAGACATTACATGAAAAAATAAGCATTTTCAGTCAGCATAAACATTCTGCATCGGTAACTTACAATACATTTTGTTCTTCACTACTTTTAATATGCTAGGGATGAGCTCATTTAGACACAGCTTTGCACAAGTTTATAGTTGTCACATTATAGTAAATTTAACATTCATGTCTATTTTGGTATTGAAGTAGCCCGATATTCAACATAATATTCATAATTGTTTCTGAAGACTACTTATTAAAAATCAAAAAATTAAAGTTTTGGTAGAAGTTGTTTCTATGTAAACCTTGTAGTAAAGTTAAATAGCAGCTATAATACCCACTGAAAATTGTTTAAATTTTTTTTAAGACTGTACAATTTCCACAACAGCCGTTTAAAATCAAATGAGGTGACTGAAATAGGGAAAAAGGTCAAACCATTGTTAGAACAGAACATGTTCTTCTCATACCTGACTGTGTGCTGAATAGGTTTCAAAGTAAAAATCGAATTATCAGGCAAACGAGCTGAAAATTGACCCAGCACTAAAACAAACTGTGCATGCTGCGACCAAGATAGGATCAGGTTTCGAATCCACGGAGTAAAAGACACTTGCATTATTACCCAGAGATCACACAGACCGCTTTCAGAGAGTTAAAAGGACAACAAAAATCATAACGTAATCACCAAATCATTCAATCTTATATTGCCTGTTCAGGGGAAAAAAGCCCTTCGTTTGAAGTTGCACTGAGGTCCCAGCCTAAATAACATTTAAGGCTTGAACAAGATCTTGTAAAACATATAAAAGACTTGTTGTTGGCTGGTCTCTTTATTACATTTACTTAGGCAGGGTTCAGGGTTTTTCTTACAGCACTTCTTGCTTTGAATTTAACCCTCTCCGTACCACGTCTGCATCTGGGAGCCAGCTGTGGCTCTTTGTGTACACAGTAAGTGTGCCTGAGTCTGATTGGGGTCACTAGGCGGCTTGATTCGTTTAACGGAACAGCTGATTGACCAGCTGGGAGGTCAGCAAATTTCAGGCAGTGCTTAGAAAATTGGACAAATGTAAGTTGTTTTTTTTTTTTGTTAGAAGAGTGGCTCATCTAGATGACAAAAACCAGAGGAAGCAGAGTAGTCAAGATGACATAAAAACATCTGGACGTACTGACAAACACAAACCGTGTCACAGCGACATCCAAGAAAGATGACATCTCATCAGCTTGTCCCTGAAATCAATTCAACGCCGTCTCTTAAAATTTAGCAGAATTGTTTAACAATATGTTGCGAATTTAAAACCTCTTTGTTGTGTTTTATGTGGGAGAACAACTGGAAAGATTAGAGGGGGGAAAAAGTAAACACATTGTTCTTTGCTAAAAATGGTTTATTGGACAAGGAAGATTACAAAAGGATTGATCCCTTGGTAACCCTCAATCATCTCATTATACAACCAAACTTTTTTTAAATGACCGCATGGAAAGTATCAGTAACCAAAGTACGGAGAAAAATAACGAACGACAGTGTAATCCTAGTAAGTTCAACTAAAGGCAACAGGTTTTCATTTAGATTTTTGAATCAATTTTTCTTCTCATTTGTGGCGTTTTCTCAATTTAAAGTGAAAATTGTTGCAGTCCAAGTGTTCAAACTTTGGAGAATTTCTGCATTTTTCAGGTTAAGTTGAGATGAGAATGTTTTCAGAAATCAAGACGTGCAACTGCATTTCATCAAAATTGTTAGGATAACACTCTAATCAAAAAGATTTTTCACAAAATACTAAAATGTTGTGGCTTCACAACTAAAGCCATAAATTGGTTCAAATGACAAACACTGCAATGTTAGGACATTATAAATACATTTTTTAAAAAGAAAAAAAAAGGTTTTCAGATAATTTTGGAAGGTTAGAGTAAAATTCCTTAACTTTTCTTCACTTACTAAAGCATTTCAGTGAAACATTACATCACATTGGACAAAAAGCCCATGTGTACATCCTATTTCTAACAAGACATCTGGTGAATTCATTTAGTGAAGTCCAAGGCACTCAACTTTTATTACAAACAACAGTCCACATCAAATTTTAAAGAATCCTACACAATCCGTAAAACGGCTCATTTGGGGTTCAGATGTTCAGGTGCAAAGACTTTTTTTCCTCCCAAATTTGGACATCACTAATACTCAGCTTTCATTCTCAAAATACTGGTCAACAGTACTTTAAAGTAATGGGTCAATATAAGTCTTATTGAGTTATTGAGATTTGTATGCTCTACTTTAATAATCAGTACACAGTATATACACTTTTAACATTTCTGTGAACCACAAACATGTGCTTTGTATAAAAAGTTCCTTTTTGAGGTTAGTTTACTGACATTGCCTACACTATGACAGAGTAAATATAGTTAAATAAAAGTACATATCAATAAAAGACAAATGTGACGAGACTAAAAGCTACTGAGGCAAGTTTCCTTATTGACAGGTCAGCTTAGAATGTAACAGATAAAAAGCCAAAGTAAGATTCAGATAAAAGTGAGTGGTCCCCACATTGCTCACATCATGACAGAATCACCGGGTTCCCAAGAGGGTTCTGTTTAATTTAGGACTGCACCTTTAGGCCTTCTACAGTGATTTATAGTATTCTTTCAAAACTGCCCAGGCTTTCGGAGCCATGAAGCCGTCTGGGGGGTTCTGTCCCTCACGAGCCATATTACGCATGCGTGTGCCCGAGATGAAATCATAGTCTTGATGGCTGCAATTTAAAAAAAGAACAAAGGGGGGAGACCATGAGACCTATTTTAACCCACATGAAGATGTTTATTAAACACGCGGTCGATAAGATTTGACAGAGGCTGCTTTTAGCAATGCTAGATCAGGAAACAAGACAAACAAGAAGAATCTTTTTCTCTCACTTCATATATATATATATATATATATATATATATATATATATATATATGTATGTATGAACCAGTTTTTAATATAGAATGAAAAACAGTTGTTTATTCATAATAGAAAATTGGTTTCTATAACAGAACTGTACTGCAAATGGCAGTTTTGTGGAGACCTTAATAAAATGATCAAAAATGAAGTTTTCTCTTTATTTTGACACTTGTTTTTCCTGTTTTCTGTGAACTTGTACTAACTGCATGTTAAGTTCACCCAAAGGAAGAAGAAAGAATGTATCATCTTCATATTAAGTGAAAAACCAAGGACTGCTAAATCTAAGTTGGGTGCAAAGTGAAACCCTGACAAATGATTACTACATTTTTTCCCTCATCAATGAATAAATGTTAATGCCTTACTTCAAGTTCAACCTGAAGGTCAATATCTTTGCATGAAACAGCACAACTTATTGACTAACAATAAAATTTTGCTCATTTTAATTCACGGTGAACTATTTCTGTGTAAATAGAAACCACTTGCTGGCTGTTGCAGTATATGACCCATTACGCTTAAAAGGAAGACTAAAGGCTGTGATTAAGTGATCCATTTCCCTTCTGTAATCTGCTGGAGACCGGGTGTTTCAGAGAATGGAATGCCATAAATCAGAAACCAATACACACTTCGGAAAACCTGGTGGATGATTACAGGGTGATTATGAACCACTTTTTCCCCCATTAATTCCCTGTTTTAACTAATTATCTATAGTGTAGAAAGGCCAACTCATATTGATTCCTATTATAACCTAACCTCTTTTTTAAATTTGAAATCTATACAAAATGAATAACAAAACTTCTTTTAAATCTGTGGCATTCAGCCTTAACTTAAAAAACATTTTGAAAACCCATTTCTAACAGCGGAAAAGCCAATCAACATTGTCCTTTAAATTTAAAGTTACTGTTACACATCAAGAAAAACAAAGCTAATCTTTTGATTAATCCTAACATTTCTGGCTGAACATGGGTGATTGTTACGCAACCTGTCGGGAGGCGGCTTCATCAAACCCAAGAGGAAAAGCAAAGAAACGTCAAGATTTTTCTTTGTCATCATGAGCCGCGACTTTAATCAAGGGCAGGTCTCTAATTCTGATCAACATCAAAGGTCATGCTAATCCAAGAAACATTTTAACTCAAAAAATAAGGAGAGAAAAAAAATGCTTTTAGTCTTGGCTCTGCATTTCACTGCAAATAGAGAAAGAAAGTGGAGAAAGAGGGCCCCTTTTACAAACAAGACAAGCCTAATGAGATTTAGAGAAGATTAATTTAAAGAGTATAAATTCTGTTTAGGCTACTTGGCCTCATTTGGCTAAATGTGAGGTATTATTACTCTGGAAAAAAAATCTGCAAATAAACTTTTAAATGAAGTGTGAGTGAGCACCTCCTGCAACCTGCATTCTTATCATGATAAATATAGAACACCAAATGATGACTACTTTAAAAATATTCAATAAAACTTGAAATACTTACTTCTTAGGATCATAAAAGTCCATTGCACTTTTAACCTTGTTGTAAGCAGCGACCTTAAAGGGGACAATCTCCAGGGTGATGAGGCCCGGAGCCATGGTGAGGACTTTGGCTCCGTGAGTGGGCTCGTAGAGGTCCTTTCCTGTCTCAGGGTGGGGCATGCCTGCAGGATCTCGACCAACAATGTAGAAATTGGCACCAGCCACCATACGTGCTCTGCAGTGCCACTGGACCTGTGGATGAGAAAATAAAAAAAACTGTGAAAGACGGAAAAATAGTGAGATTAAGTAAATAGTTGCCAACAATGGGACGATTTAAAAGACTTAATCTAAAAATCAAAAAAATATATTTTTAATTGTTGCTAAACCTACAAATTAGTGCTCGACAATTCCTAATCCTACTGCTAATATGTTTGTGCTCATTATTTCGGTTTCAGATATCTGGATGTAAAAAAAAAATTACAAGTTGTTTATTATTACTGATAGAAAGTTTAATTATATGGATTGCATGAGACTGCATAGCTGTTCTTAATAGGTAAATCAGGAGAAAGCTACAATACCAAGACTGTGCTCTAAAACTCCCTACTCCAAGTTACAAACTGACCAAATTCACAACCCAACATCCAACTGCCAGCAATGTGTTTTTAATGATTTGCACCATCGCTTTCCCATTAGCATAAGTGAATGATTAAAAGATTCCCAGCTCCACAACTACGCTCAGTCACACAGAGGTTTGTGCATGGAATGAAAAGACTAAACAAAGTGCCTCAAGACAGTTGTCTGTCCTCTTTCCTGTCATTTGTCACTCTTTGGGAATTTCAGCCAAAGTTCTGACAGTGTACTGCCCTGAATCAGTCGTCTTTTTATTTTTTTTTACAGCTGCCTCACTGATTCTTTTTTTTTCTGTTGTTGTTATTTTGCCACTTCTGAAGTTCTGCGTTTCAAAGATACCTCAAACACGCAGCTAAAAACACAACAGCCTGGATTATGGTTACCTCTGTTGGCCCTGCATACATCATGGGCGAGGGAAAAATGGCGACAATAGTTGAGTCTTGCTTCAGGACACCCTCCTCCAGCACAGCGGCGTGCTGCTTCATTCTCCAATGCAGCGGCACATCGTCATCTTTGGTCCAACCCCCCAGTGGGTGGAGCAGCAGGACAGGCCGCCGGTAACCCCGCTCAATCAGACGCTTGTGGGTGTCCTGCATCAGGAGAGCGTGGCCGTTATGGACTGGGTTACGGAGCTGAAAGGCGAACACAGCATCTGAAACAGAGGAAAGGCACAACTATGACTGTGAAGCTCTTTTTTTTTCTTTGCCATTACCAAGCAGCTTTTAAAATTGTCTCATTGATGTTTTTTTTTCCTTGGTTGATCACTTCATGACCTTTATATTACTCCAATAATCTTTTAAAAAGGGTCTCCATACCAGCATTCATTTCTTTAAACTTCTGTTTGAGCTCAGTGGGTGTCAGTCGGTAATGGTCAAGACCATCATTCCAGTAGATCCTGTCCAGAACCTGCAGGTCGCCACCAACCAGCCAGTCCCCACTTTCCATCACCATCTGAAACAGAACTCAAGATAATCAAGGCAATCATGATCTTTTGATTTCTTTGTTTGTTTCTTGTTTCTTATTTGGCGCAAAGAGCATTTTGGAAGAGTTTTTTACAGTTTAGTTTAATTACAACACAAACAAAATAACATTTTAAATGTGTTACTTAAAGATTACAGTTTGTTATAAAATCTCTGCTTCAGATGCCTGATCATTTATTATCCAGGATGGCAAACAGAGTAACAATGAGAAATTTTTCAACATTGAGTTATTATTTCCAAATTCTCAAAAGCTTCAAAATGATATTTAGTTTGTAGATACAGTATTTGGTCATTTTCACTAATATAACTGACACAAAACAACTATATTCTATATTAAAACCAGCCAATGCTCTCATGACTACACTGGGGAGAAAAATTTTCCCTTTGAGAGTCAAACAATGTCAGTAAAGTGCTCAGGATTCAGGAACTGGCTGCTTTTGTTTCAGGCAACATCTTTCATTCACCTCCTGTGATACGAAAGAGATTGCAGCTACAGTTACAGAAAATAAAAGCCTGTGTGAAATTGATGTGATGCAAGGTGACAAATCTGTACACAGAACATGTGACTTATTTCACCGACACATAGTTCATCATGTGAACACTTTGATATCCACACTCTTTTCACTTTGATCCAGCAAACTGCATTTAAAGTTGAGTGTTGTCTGCAGCGGAGGCGTCTACATAATGTGTTCAGAAACAACTTGGCTCCTGATGCAAGTCATGAAAGACATAATCCATATGTGGATAAACTCAAGGAGGGAGGCTCTGTTTAACCCTTAATAACCCTTATAAATGCTTAACAAGTTCACATGTGAAAAGAGAGTCTGGCTAAATAAACGGCGGCTGCGCCACAGCTTCCGGTGAGGGGGCCTCTGTCTGACAGACAGGTAAATAGAAAAAGTAGATTAACTATATTTTAAGTGGAGCGGCTCGTTTTTGGCTGAGAGGAGACAGAGTTACAATGCTGTGTAGCGGTCAGTGTAGAGGACTGCTGACAGACTGGCTCCGGAGCTTCCGAGTGAAACATACGTTTATGTATACATACACACACTTTAATGAGTGAGTCTTTAATTAGAGCAGGCTGAACACACACGTTGGATTAGACTGAATCACTGCAATGGAAACAAAACTTTGCAGTTTGTAGAAAAGTGACACAGGGGCATTGGGTATTGACGAGTCATGATCCCAATTTGCAAAACGTGCAGCTTGCAGCACATCATTAAACACATTAACTTGAATTTACAATGAACAAGGTTTTCAAAAAGAGGGAGAGAAGTAGAACTTAAAATTGTGCTGAAATGTTGAAACAGATTTTGTATGAGGCTCCAGCTCAGCAGCCTGCAAATTAAAATAAATGACTTAAAAATAATAATAATAAACTTGGACTTTTTTCAGTTATAATGTTTTACACATTAGGGCATGAGAAAAAATAATCTGGTCTTTACCAGGTTCTAAAATTATTCCAATCAGCCCTTAAGTGACAGAGTCTACCTGAACCATTTATCAGTTAACTGTAGGCAGATGAGAGAAAATATTTCTGGATAAATTCAGAGAGGAGTGAGCTGAGCAGAAAGGTGGCAGCTGAGTGCTACGATCTCAAACGGATTAGTTTGGTGTTGAGACAAAGAAGGATGGGATTATGTCTATGTGAGCAGCTGTACAGTTTTGATCTACACAAGTATTAATTTGGATACAACTTACTCTAAATAACATATTATTACCAGAAATAGAGAGCTTAGACCAGCATACACACAAAAAAATAACATACTACTGCAGCTCCATTTTAGGCCTTTGTCACAAGTTGTGGATTTAACTAAATCAGGTTGAAAAACAAACAGTATGCAGGATCATTTTAAGATATGGCAACAAGATAGTTGGTCAGCTCAGTTGAATTATAATTCTTATGTCACAAACACCAAGCATCTGTTCTCTTTACTCTATATTAAGAAGGCAAGGCGATAAGCAGGTGCATATGGGACAACTATTAACCAATATCCAAGATCTTTCTCGTACTGATTGTTATAATGTGTAGTTGGTGCTGCATTTAAAGACGTGAAGAAATGTCCAACTTTCAAATAAATCTGATGCTAGAATGAAGTCACATTTCTTCTTAAAGCTATAAAACAGACTTGGAACTAAAAGTAACAGCTCATTTACTGTTGAAGCAAATACTCTGCAAAAATAATTTTTTGCTGATACCAACACAACATTGGAAAAGACTCGTGCCATCCCGATTCCAAGGTACCATGAATGCATGAAGATTTTACATCCATCAAAACGGCTTCCCAAAATACATTCAGATCTCATTAACTTTTGGAAAAATTTCCAAGACGAATTCTGAGAAGTTATTCATAACTGTCCAAATCAACAACAACAACAAAAAATCTATTAACGTCTCTCATTTCACTGACATATAATTAAACATGTGAATACTCTTTCATATTCCTGACATCCACACAGACTGATTCCAGCTGATTCTGGCAAGCTTCATGTAAAAAGGCTGAAAGTTGTCAGCAGCTGAGGTGTCTATGTGATGTGATCAAAAACAACTTGGCTCCTCTGGAAGATGCTTTCAGGATCATGTTAGGATTTGTTTTCCACACTCTAATAAATCCAACCTGTCCGATGCTGGCTGGATCCACAGACACATTGTGAAAGACGCTGCAGAGTATTTTTCTTTGGAGGGCTCCACAACATAAACAAGCCAGAGCTCATTTCCTTGCACAAGGGAGCGAGAAACAAACTGTGTAGAAAGATAAATCAAAGGAAGGAACATACACACGTGTGTGTGCTGTCTTACTATTACAATTTCTTTCAGATGTGGAATAAACAGTGGCATTAGGTGAAGGATGATTTCTTCCCAGGCACTAACCTTGATGTAAGGGTGGTCTTTGCAGGTGGTGCCCCACTGCCGAGCGCAGCGCTCTTCTTTTCTGTGTTCATAAAACTCTGGGTTACGGAGGATGGCCACTCGTCTGCCCTCGTAGACCAGGGCCAGCGCCGTCACTCCGTCCAAAAGCTCTTTATCCGCAGTTGACACCGGCAGCACTACAGGCACTGACAGATTAATCACTCCACCTACAGGAACCACACGGGGCAATATGGAGATTATACCACTGTCATGTAGATCGTTAAAAACTTTTGCAATAATTAAATTCACCGTCAAGTAGAAATTCTCAAAGCCTAAGGTGATAGATTTTCATTGAAAGGTTTCCTTCTGCACATTAATACTGTATATGTGGCAAATGTGATCAAAGATGAAATAAAGATGATTGAAAAACCAGGGTTCAAAATATATATATAAATATTTTTCCCCAGTTATGAAAGTATATTAATTATAATTAAATTTAAAGAATAAAACTGTTGAATTTCAAACATAAACATGATCCTTTTTTGTAAAAAGAAAAATGATTTTGCAGCAAATTCAGAAAGCATTTGTTTGGTAAATACATGAATTATAATCCTTGAAATAAAATACACAGGAGTTTTTCTACAGAAAACAACATGACAAAGTGAAGTGTGCTCTCAGTATATGTTAGGGGCTGAATCACATTCTTGAAGAGTAAACTTTTTTTCCCAACCTTGTTAAGTGTTTAGATGGTTTGTTATTGTTAGTCAAGTCCCAAAACACATTTTTAAAGCAAAGTAAACTGAGTCAGATTTTAATTTGGTGCAAAGCATACAGTTCTTTAGTTTACTTCTAAATGGGATCAAAATACAGTTCATTCAGGTCAGAGTGTGTAAAAGGTTTAAATACTCCAAAAAAAAGGAATATGCAACAAAAAAAGTTCAACAGCTGTGCTAAAGATTCACTATTTGTGCCTTAAAGCTAAATATGCATAACACAACTGAACCACAAGCTACACAATCTTCAAAGATCCAATTAGAGAGACTAAAGATTTTTTTTCATTACTGAACCTCAACTCTTTCTCATGTCCTGATTTGATCTGCTTACTATTAACATTCTTTTAGCTTATTAATTTTTCCATCCAGGCTGATAAAAACGTCAAGGCCAGCCCACTTTTCACATCAAATGAAATTATGTGGAGGCAGAGTGGGACACTGATTGTTCCTGGACCCCCCCTCTTGGTCGTCTCACAGCTGCTTACAATATCATTTACACATGAGACTCAATCGTTAGAGTGGAAGAAACACAAGTTGAGTGGGAATTTGTGATTAGCGTTGCAGAATTTTTGTTTAATGAAGCCAGCAGTTTTTCATCTTGCTGAACAAGTTCTGCATGATGTCACTTCTAACCAATCTGTTCGGTGTCCAACCATTGGAAGGAAGTGGAAATGGAAAACGTGTCATTGTGGAGTCAGCTGATAGAAACCCATTCTTCTTTATCCTTCAGCATGAAAACTAACAGGAATATTAATTATGGGATTTCATATCTTAATATAGATGTGCCTCATTCAGTTTGAAGTTGTTAGGTTGATGATAGCTGTATCATTTCATTTTAACATTAGTCAAGGGTTTTTATTTTTTGTATTTTTTATTTCAGTGCGGGTATCCAAAATGTTTGGCTCTACATCATAGAACGGCAGATTGAGAAATAGCATTTGCAATTTCCTTGTAATAATATGAGGATTTGGTGTTATTGGGTCAGACACAGCAGTCCTTTTGATGGTTTGAAATGAATTTAACTTTATTATCCTTATTTGCTTATTTTAGTGGCTAGGGAGACCAGCATAGATCATTTGTGGGTTTAGACCACAAGCTTTAAAATAATGAAATAAATAAATAAATAATTCACAATTTAGTCGTTTTGAAAATCTTATTTACTCTGCCGCATCACTCAACAACCATTTAGGAAAGCAGAAATAAGAATGTCAAGTTGGACAGATGATGATGTCCAGTTTTCTGTCCTCAGCAGATCACTGACAACCAAACAGCCAATTACAGCAGAGCATCCATCTGCCTGAGCCTCTCTAGAACCAACCTCACTTTAATGCTTTACTTAATAAATGTTCAAATGTTTACTGAAACAAACATGAAGCGTATCTTTTAATCCATGAAAAATAGAGAGAGCAAAGTATTCAGAACAAATGCTTTGGAAGAATTTAAATCTAATAAAAACCAAATGTTTGAGCAAAAAGAAACTGATGAAAAAATTGCCCTACATATACAAATAAATTTAAAAATTCATCCGTAATTTTCCCCTGACCTGGTATGTGTACACTTGACACCACTTTGCCCTTTCTCTCACTTTGAAAAGTTTGTATTTAAAGAAAAAATTCTCTTACCATCAAGTAGACAGTCAAAATGAAGACACTGCAGATATTCCCTCTCTCTCATGAAGCCATTCAGAGGGGTGGCCCAGCCTTCAGCCAGCACCTGGACCCACTGCATGTCCACCTGAGAATTTTACAGTCAGGCAGAAATATGGGTTAATACACATATCTAAATTTGAACAGAGTTGATTTTAGAAACAAAAAAGACCACATTTATAATAAAAACATATTTTATTAACCTTTCCAATTTGAACAGCAGGAAGCGTTTCTGCATCAGCCTTGGCCAGGTCCAGTTTATTCTCCTGAACGTACAGCTCCTTCACTTCATACGAAGCATCAACAGGAACTATATCCTGCACAATCAAACAGAAATATGTGAAATTAGTTACTGTCAAAGTGAACTGGAAAACATTCTGCCTGAAGAACGGCATGGTAAAGATTTATAATTCACACAAGGAATACTGAACAGTTTAAACATCAATAAAAGTTAAATTATGATGTTCTGCTGCACCACAGTGGACTAACTAGAAATTACAGCCCTACTTAAGGTCAAAATCTCTCAGCTCTA
>JAVKLF010000100.1:8018345-8028912 GCA_034783495.1 Millerichthys robustus
CACACACACACACACACACACACAGAGAAACACACATTCTGAGTAAATTCCACAAACAAAGTCCAATCCGTCTACAGGCCTGAACACTTCAAACACAATGACCATGGTGGGGTTAGGGTGGACCTTTTTAGGATTAGTCTGTGAGCACAGGCCCCCAAAAATCAGTGTTTAGCAATTTCAAAAAGAAACTTGACAGATATCAGAGTTGAACCAGACAGGGAGGGCATAGAGGTGTTTGTCTTACCATATTCTCAGATGTACGCCGTTTTCATTCTCTGGCCTGTACCTGCAGAAAATTGCATCTATTTAACAAAAACTTTAGATGCATCTGGGCGGTATAGATCATAACTGTCCACATGGACTTCACAGTCCAAAGATAAATAAAAATAAAAATACTGACATTTTACTTAAAAGGTGTAATGCTCAGTGGATTACAGCTGGAAAGCTATAAGGAGGCTCAAAGCGCAGATAAACAAGGTCAGCAGGAAGACATACTGAAGTGCAGCAGGCAAACAAATAGTGCAAAGCCCAGAATCGGTAAGTACTCACAAGAATGGACAGACTAATCCCAAAGTAGGTGTAATGTGTGAAAGCAGGGATGGGATGCAGGCAAAAAGATGAAGGGATGTTCAGCAAAGGAAGTCAGGACGAGACAGAAAATTGATAGAAGATGAGTTTGATTAATGTCTGACTCTACTTATCAGCTTTACCTGTATTTGCCTGTCTTTAGTAAAAGATCAGGTAGTTAATTTCCCATTCCACAAAACTATCACTGATTATACAAACTCCATGGAAAGATGAACCAAGTCCTGACATCGAGATGCAACAAACAGAAGAAACGAAGCCGCAGAGATGAGTTCCTACCTGGGGCCGATTCCTGCATCTTCTCCCTCTTCCGCTTCTTCTTCTTCCCCTAGAAATATACAGAGGAACGAGTAAAGTGTGGCTCCAGCACTCACGCTCACTAGACCACTCTGATATCCTGCTGCTGACTGCCATGTTCACTCATCCCCTGCTGGGCATCCGACCAGCATACCCCAGACTCCGGACTCCACTGCCAACTGCAACACTGAGAGGGGCTGACCAATAAAAATGGCTCTACCTGTCCTGAATATGGATGTTAAACCAGTTTCTACTATTAAAATGTCAGTCATATTAACTTCCGCGCTGGATGAAAGTAACAGGTGTTTTTTTGTGTCCTGAAGATGACAAACAGTAGCTTACAGTGCGATTAAAAACCAACCCGGTGTGGCTCAATGGTGCTTAGGACCATCACTTTTCTTTCAGGGAGGTGTTGGTGAAGACTTGTGAGAATTTATAGCTCTTTTAACTCCCCAACGAGTGACTATAGGTATAGATAGCAGCGTAGAGTCGTCCTTGTCAAATATGAGAAGCACTTTGGTTTCCTGCTGCAAAGTCTGTTAATCCACTTATTCATGAGCTAATCTGCCTTCTACTGCTGCGGCAGTCGAGGGAGGGGAGAGACCATGTGAGTGTGGGTGAGTGGGAGGATAGGAGAGAGGTGCTACGCAAATCAGATAGGTCTGCTGTGTGCTCTCCGTGCCAGTGTATTACCTATTTTGGGGGTTTCCAGCCTACAGCTGCTGATTTTGATGAGGGAGCAGTGAGAGAGCAGCTCTCATAAGGATTCAAAATTATCTCCAAGAAATGTTCTGCATGAGTCACATTTTTATCTTTCCGTTATGCTAAGTCAAAACCCATTCCTGTTAGAATTTTTGTCCAACTACCAATCAAAGATACTTTTACATAGCAAACTACAACTTAAATAGAGTACGGACAGACTGCCACTAGCTGACAGCGAGTGTCTTTACCTGAGATGTGCTTTCCCACACTCAGTGAGGCATTTCAACAGTGGAGCAGAGGAGGCAGAAGAAAAAAAAAAGGCGGGATGCTGCCGATGTCCGAGGGGAGGCAGATAAACACCACAAAGCACTTCGGTGGTGGAGTGAACGTGAGTGCTGGAGCCACACTTTTAATAAAAGCTGGTGCTCTCTTTCTCTCAGAACCACACACATCATACACACAGGGACAGGTTTTTGACAGGTTCCAATCACACGCGAACGCACATTCTGCACGCATACACAGATAGCGATGCACATCCTAAATCCTGCCGTACGAGGTGCATTCACAGTCAGAACAGGCAGCTGTTGGGGGTGGGTGGGGGGGCAGAGGTTACTGCTGCTTAATGCTGCAAGAAACAATCCAGCCTCCTCAGCTCAGTCTAACAGCTGCTGTTACATCTGAAGCTTTATGCTGATATGGCACATCAAAGACTAGCATTACCATTACCAGGCAATTTTCACTCACAGTGCCAATAATAGTCGCAGCGATACCACAATCCATTTTAGTGCGGATGGCACCATAACAATGTTATGAATTACACATTATGCCGAAACAAAGGGGCTCAAGATGGACCCCATTAGCATAGAGAAGGTTCGAGTGAGTGCTCGTGCCATTTAAGCAGGAAGTGATGCAACACGGACGTAAACAACAGAAATCCACGCATGCGCACCACTGCCAGTCTGTTCTGTTGGTACTTACATAATTGTCTCGAGCGGACCAGCCCGGGTACAGCTGCATGTGGAGCTGCCGTTCTTTGCGAGCTAACTCGTAATACTTAGCTTGCTCTTCCCGAGACAATGCGTGCCACTGTTTCAGCACAAAAGAGAACAGAATACAGCCAGTTAATGATAGAAACGTGTGCTGGTGTTTTACCCCCCGAAAAAATCATCTTCTAAATGTTTGAGGTGAAGAAAAAGAAGAAGGAGGAAACACGATGGAGAAATGAACATGCAAAAGAGTCAGAAAGGGAGAGAAAATAATTTAATATCAAAACACTGCTTCCAATTTAACACAATGTTTTATTCAAACTGTGTCAGCGAGTAATTACCCTGCGCAGGCCACAGACTAGGCTTTGCTATGGCTGGCTGCTTTGGCCTATTGGTTAAAGCTTTTAACATGGCTCTGGGGTTCCACTCTTCTTCCTTCTCAATCCTCAAAAAAGGGACAAATTTTTTCATTTCCGACCGTGCCATTATCCAGCCGTATTTTATTGGAGCCAATTTGATTAAATGACACTTCGATATGCAGACCATATCTGTGAAAACTTAAAAACTCCTCTACAATTTGTGTTTGCGCATTTTTTCTCCCAATCAGTCATGTTTTTTGAGGGCCTGGAACAAATGTATTTTTCTTTGTTTTAGGTTAATATGTAAAATCCAAGAGCAGCAGGAAGACGAGAGAGACTTGTGTACAAGCTTCAGATGTGACCTACCCTTCGTCCCAGGATCTGGTTGATGGCAGCGCTCTCCTTCAGCGTGCACTCGGCGACCACGTTCGCACGCATCTCTTTCATGTAGAGCATGAAGGCGTTAAGCGGCTTCTTGATGTGCGGCCTTTTGGGCTCCTGCTCTTTTCTCTGTTCGTGCTGAGATTTCCTGTTTTAAAAGGGAAAAAAAAACACAGATGAGGTGCAAAAGAATTAAAGAGAATATTTCGAAAGTAAGACAATAAAAAGAGCTGAGTGACAGGAGCAGGAAGTTGTGGTGCCGCAATGGCGACAAAGGCGAGGCGAGGGTCTTGTTGCTGCCAGCCCACCACGAGGCAGCGTGAGAAGGGCTGCCACGCCATGGGCCCATACCTCTTTAATCATGTGCAGTTGTACACTAACTGCCCTTCAAGCTGAGAGATTACTTCAACATTAATGGTAACCAAACTTTGTCCACAGAAGACTGGAAACTGCTTAAAGCCAAATGCTCAAACTCTCACACTGAAAAACCCTCTGCTTTCATTCGTGATTTACTTTCGGACAATCTTCTTGATACCAGTGCAGTTCTGATGTGAGGAAGGCCATAAATAACAAATAGAACAACACTTCCAGTAGCTGCGTTCAGAAAGAGGTACGCTGTTTTAGAAAACCCATGATAGACCGATGACGTGCCCGAGGAAGGACTCACATGTGCATGATGTCACTGTCATGTGGAGGTTCTTGTTTGACCTGTGGGTTGACGATAGCTGGATGGGGGATCCCTGTGGCATGGGGACCAGGGGGGCCGGGCACCATGTGGTGAGAAAACCTGCAGTAATGTAACACAAATATGTCCATGTTTTTTTCTGCAAGCTCAATCAGGATGGGGAAAACAAGAAAATGATGAGGAGGAGGAAACTTTTTGCAGTGTGTTTAATTTTGTTCCAAGTTTTTAAAAAGTTAATGTGCTTTATATAAAATGTAACCCTTGTAACATAAAGTCAGAATCATCATAAGAGTATCTCCGGTTTTCAGTATCACAGTCTTTCCTGTTTATTTCACTCTTCATAATATTGTAGTGGATTTGTCTCGGCCATTGCTTAATACTAGTTTACACTGTTTGTTCTTAAAAAAATAAATAAAGTAAATAAATGAAACTTAAACTGAACAACATTGCTCACTGAAAATGAATGATTCTTCAGTAACATGGACTGGTTGCTAGTTAAAATCTGCTACCACAATCAGAAAACCACTACTTTTTGTGCTTAAAAACAAAGAAAGGAGCTCCTTAATTTTAAAGTCTAAATCTAAAACTGACAAAAAGCGGTCAATTTCTGATTTAAGCACACCAGGAAAGAAAGGGATGATGAGTTGCTGCCTGATGCTGCACCTTGCACATGTTGTCACTCAGTTCATGCCCAAAACGATCACGCTGACACACAAAAGAAGAGAGGCAAAGATACGCTGGGAAATGAAACGACACAAGGAAAGACAAAAAGGCAAAGAAAAAGGCAGGGTAAGATAATGAAAAAAGTACCAACAAACATGAGTCTAAGAGAGAGGCAGGTGTCCTTCCAGAAAGCTTAGGTGGACGTTTAAGCAGCCATATGACTATGCAGGATCACACATGCGGTCATGTGTTTGACTTGTGCTGGGCTCGCAGAGGAGCGGTGTGGTCGAAGCCACAGCAGCGCACCAGAAACAGCCAGAGGCAGACCTCCCTGTCGGAGCTGCTGCTGCAGACCAGCCTCTCTCTGTCCAGACACGCAACCCAACGCGCAGCAACAGCATCCGTGTGAGAATGCAGAAGAGTTACTGCTGCCTTTTAGCATGAATCAACAGCACATGCTGTCACCATCAGTCTGTGACTCACCATCCCAGTGGTGGCGTGATCTGCCCAACTCCTCCAGGAGACAGGGAGTAGAAGTTGGGCATATCTGGTCCAGGATGATGCCTAGGCATTCCTGCAAAAAAAAAAGAAAGAAACGGCAATTGTACACAAGGATTAAAGAAGTAAAATGTAGATATAGATTTAAAATAAGAGTTTTTCTTAGATGTCTGATCTAATCAGAACATTTTCCGTCATTTCATTTGAGCAGTCGCGCCACTTTGTAACAATATTTGAAATGTTTGAATTTATAAAAGTTAGAAAACACCGTAGTTACATATTGGCATCTGAGCTGTAGTGGTGCAAAACCTAGATTGTGGACCTTTGATCCCATGTTTTAGAGCACCTCAAGGTCTTTCTTTCTTTTTTTTAATCAACTGAGAAAGGTAAATGTGAGCTGTAGTTACAAAAAACTAAAAAAAAACCTTTCCACCTTCTCCATCTTGCTTCTCCATAAGTCAAGGGCAGCCCACATGTCAGGGAGTGAATGTGGTTTCCAACTCTCACATTATTAACCGGTGGATCTTTTTTTTTTTTGTCAGCTATACTTTTTTCCTGTGTATTTCAGCATCTTCCAGCTGGATAACTGAGTCTTTTTCTTCTTCCTGTAGACACTGGATTGACTTTGACTAACTGTCAGGACTAAGCTCCTCCATCTCCCGCTCCTACTGGGTGTCAAGGTCAAGGGGTCTATTTTTGTGACAGAATGCAGTAAAAATCCAAGACTTGTAGGATGATGAACATTTGCTTCACTTCCTGCTTTCCTGTTTTACAGACGTTTCAAGCGGAGCAAGCAGATATGACAAAAAGCTTTTCATGTAACACACAGGTGAAATGTTTCCCCGCACAGAAAAAAGGGGCAAATGCTTCCAGATTAGCTCCGTATTCTAATCCCTGCTGGAGCCGTCCTTTTTGCTTTGCTTCCATCTTTTCTTCATCCTCCTCCTATCTCCGTGCAGAGGTCTGAAGGGGCCTCCCTCCTCCTCTGAGAGGCAGGTCGGGTGGGAGGCTTAAATCTCCAAAGCCAGTGTTGTGACGCCGGATTCATAGCACGGATAGCGCGGCTCCCTGCTCGCTAATCCACCACCTAACACTCCTTTAGGGCCCTCCTGAAGAGGGCAGAAGGGAAGGAGGACAGGGGAGAAGCAGCGGGTGGAGGAATGGAGAGCCCTGGTCTGTTAACCTTGTCACTCACACCTGTATGGAACCTTATTATTTACACATCTCAGATAATACCAAACACTCATTTTCACTCAAAACAAGCAGGCCAAATTCTTATTTTTATTCATTCGTATTTTCTTTTGGAACTAAACATATCACACAGTTTTACATGTAAAGAACGAGTAAAGTTTCCCCTCCCCCCCGCTCGACCTTCCATCCCACGCAGCAGCCCTGTGCATATTAGAGCTCATAATGAGAAAATCCATGATTGTTTTTCATAATTAACGAGCAGATCAAAGTCTGAGCCCAGTAAAAGAAGCAGAGCTACTGGTCGATACGAGGCAGAAAAAAAAGCGCGAGAGGGACAGCAAAAAGAGAAGAAAAAAAAAGAAGGGAGAATGAGAGATTTCATTTTAAGCATCTTCGGCTTAGCTCCACTGATACACACACATGAATATGCCTGGGGAAATCATTTGCAGCTAATTCTGCAACTGGATTGCTTGGACATGGATTTCTGTTTGGCTGCAAGTGCATGGATCTAATGGTAAAAAAGAAAAAAAAACATCCCCTTTTCCCAAAGGGTGTTTTTGCCCCCTTTTTTTGTCAGAAACTAATGTAAAAAGTAAAATTATTACACCTACAAATAAAGCGGAAAACTACAGTGAGTGTGTTTATTGTTTTGTTGCTTGTTTGTTCATTTATGCATCTATTAGGGAAAAAAAAGTCTCAGCACACTTGTCATATGCATGGCATATGTGGAGCACAGTTTCTTTAGTCGTTCTGCTCTCGTCGTGCTCCGTTCCACATCATTATTTATAGCCAGTCCCTCAGAAGCTTCTATTCTCATCCCTGTTGCCTACATCTCGTCTGATTTGTCGTCCTTTTCAAGTGGCAGTCACAGAAGAAGAAAGCAGGGGAAAGTGGAAAGGTGCAAGACAAAACTATACTTGGCCCACGTCTGTTTTTTTTTTTTTTTTATTATTCGTAATTTTTTCTCCTTTCTTTCTCCAGCATCAGTGAGATGCTGCCAAAGCCTCCAGCTGTGCGGGGCTGAGGAGCTCGTCCAAACGGCAGAGGAACTCTTCTGCAGCTGTCAGAGCTGCAGCTTGATGTTATTCCTGTGAGGCAAAAAGTGCGGAGGGAGAAGGGCAACAGAGCTCAGCGTACGATCCCATGGGCTGCTTCAAATGAGTTTGCACCAAAAGATGATAGAAGGATGACTTCACTGTGACACATTTCAGCGTGCGAGTCTCTACAGTTTCCTGACAGTGTTGACAGTTGTTACAAATATAAAATAAAAAAATACACTGAAGTTCTGCCTCATGTAAATGAGCATTCTTGAATTACTCCGATATTTTTAGTAAAAAAAACGTACTTCTTTAGAACTCTGAAGTCTTAAAATAACAGTTGAAACAACTATTCTACTTCAGTGAGAAAGTAAAACTTCAGGTTCATTTGCTGCAATGCGAGACAGGATTTGCAGTTTTTACTTTGACATTCTGGACCTTTATGGGTCAACATAACACTTGGTTTTGAGTTAACGTCTATATAATTATATTTATATAAAAATGTAAATGTCAGGAAAGCTAGAAGATGGCTTCAGACTGGTGCTCAATTCAGCAGATTCCCTGTTTTTCGCTTTGCTTTGTACCTTGTTTGTTGCTGGCATCCTGGGGGTGATGGCCAGAATGGGAGCCTGGAGCGAAGTGCTCGTCGCTGTACGTGATCAGCGGCGTGAGGGGATGGACTGCATGAGAAGGCTGCACGACGGGGACTTTGTTGGACTGTGGAGACAAAAGCAACTGGATTTTAAAAAACAATATGAATGAGTTAAGACGTGAGCTCTATCGGATTTCTTCTATTGGCAACGTGACCCCGTTTCCTGCCACATGATGCTCAACACTGCTTCTGCTAAAACAAAAAAGAGAGAATCTAGTCAAAAAGCTATTTAAAAAAAAAAAAAAAAACTTTTTATGTTTTTGAGGCCAGTAGTTTAAAACTTTGTTCATTTTAGCCTAGGTCAGCAGGACTGAAAACTCTATTTCCTGAAGGAAAGAGGAGGGAAAAAATATATAAAAGTCAAAGAAATGTGTTGGCATGTTTGGAGGAGAAACAGAAAGAAGGATGCAAACAGAAGAGGAGCGAGTAGAGGCGAGCAATGGAGCAAAGAGAGAGAGGAGAGAAATGAGAGACTTGCAAGGTAGAGTTAGAGCAGAGGTCTGAGGCGGGAGATCAAAGGCAGTCATTAGCTGGTGAATAAGGGGAGTTCATTACAGAGCAAGAGCCGGGGGAAGGAGAGATGAGGGACTGAGGGAAGGGGGGCTGTCTGTGGTAGAAAGCGTGAGTGAGGCATATGTCTGCAGTGTTTTTTTAACATTGGTGTTATCACGTCGACAGTGGTCTGGTAATAGACCCCCTCATTTCCAGCTGACTCACGCAAACCTTAGGATACCTATTCACAATTAACACATCCCAAACCTAACCCCTCCAGTTTAGCTGTGCGTTTTTGATTCAGCTGCACCAAACACATGGGAATGCTTAGCCGTGCTAAATCTACGATTCACAATCTGAGCCCAGAGCTGAGCCGGAGTCAAAATATCACTTCTACAGGATATATGGGGAATCTGAAAAACATCAAGGTTGGTTTAGACACGTCTCAAAAATAACTTGGCATCAGTTTCATTAAAACTGCAAATAAACACTCGACTGTTGCTGTTAAACATGTTCAAATAAAGAAGACTACAAAACATAACATATTTAGTAGCTTTCACTTTTTGTCTAAAGATTTGCGTACCAAAGTGAACTTCCTGGCATACCAAGTGGTGACTAGTGTCCCCTCTCACCAACTCCCACCACACACACTCACATATTCTCAACACCCGTCAAACACGGGGTGTCTGGAATGTCTGATAATCTGTGCACCTCTCACTGACTGGCACAGGCTTCAATTTAGGACCACCCTGCTCCTTTCCTTTTCTCCACTTATAGGAAACATCATATTCAGGAATATACAAAAAAAAGTGTCCCAAACACAATAACAGACTGAAAATCCGACTCAGAATCTAATATAGTTTGCTGTCCCTCGAAACAAGCATAGAGATGCACAAACAGACACAGGAGACAGTGGACACTTTGAAATATGAATCACCGCCGTTCAGAAAACAAATCTAGTGAGAAGACCAGGATCCTGAGCTTTTTCACATCAACTGTGGTGAAATAAGCTCCGCCGTTTAGTGACACCCGTCCTGCAGTCACCAAGAGTCAAAGGTTACAGGATAATCTTTGCAAAGGGGGAATGTCAAACCTCATCCTACAGAGGGAAAAACTTCTTAATAAGGCTGCTAAACCTAAAAGAGGGACTAACCAGGGATGAAGTGACTGGACAAGCCTTCACCACAGGCTACACAATACCATTCTTGTCCATATTGTTTCACCGCTCCTCTCCCATTTTTTTGGAGACTGTCACCATTGTTGTGATTGCTCTCCAGCTTATAGTAGGAGGAGGGGAAAGAAAATCAAGTGGAAACAAAAGTTCTTCTCCCATTCTTGTTTTTATAATATAAAAAGGTGCAAAAAGTGTCAACCACTACAAAACAGTTCTAGGTTTCTACCCCACCAAAGCACTCTTCTCTTGTGCATTTCCTGGTTACAGCTGTCAAATACAATTTTTGTCAGTTACTTTATAAACTATTTCTATTGTGATGGAGGGGGAACAAAACTCTACTCTTAAATAAACCTGCAGGCCTCTGTGACCAAAACAGAATTATGATGGTTTGGCTGTACATTTACACAAACAACAGTCTTTCCAACCATAGTGTACTTTCAGAAGAAAGGAAGAACAATGAATTTTAACAGCTTCATAACACTGGGTACATCTGATTGACATCTGAATATAAGCTGTATTAAGAAATTGATAAATTGTAGACTCAACAAGTCCTCATGGAACTTCCATTTTATCAGCAGGTAGGGTTCTCTTAAAAGGTTAACAAATCACAAGGATCTTCAAACAGGTTCTTGAAAGCAAACTTAAAGGCTTAACATTCCTTAAATAGATTACATAGATTTTCACCTTTCATAGCAGTTTTTTTAAAACTAAATTCATCTCATATGTAAAACGAATTAAGTTAGAAATGTTTTGGCAAATCTAAACTGTATTCAACATCATCTGCTCTGAGATTGTGAGCTCAATATCTGTGAACTTGACAGAGGACAAGCAATTTGTGTCTGGAGTGGTCCCTTTTGCTTTGCTT